>JARFJB010000017.1:117500-167500 GCA_036346205.1 Vesta saturnalis | reverse complement strand
TGAGCCAACGTGACTGGTTGAAGCTATTCGCGCGATGAACTTTCTCAAACATAAGGCCTGCTTGAAGGCATTGCGAGGAGTTTCCTATTTTTACCACCAGTTAGGGTACCGTGTTCAACGCAGAATGGAATGGGTTTATGACGATCACGCAAATTGTCCGGATGTAATAGATCCACCTCTAGGATTAATCTTACGCATGATTCGGTAAATTCAAAATTGATTCGGAGGTTAATAAATTTAATTGCCCCTGGCTAAGCCACTTGAGATCATTCCGCGGTAAACAATGACTTTGGGCCCATCCATATAAATTAACCATATCTGTGTAAAGAATATAAGAGGATGGTTTGCTGGGATCGTACTCGTTCAGGTACGTATTGTTCGCCCTTCCTATATTTAGTACAGAATGCGTTATTCCTCCTCTTATACCCTTTTCTACGAACATATCAACAGAGGCGTAAAAGAATGCCGGATCTAACTTGTGCGTTATTATGCACCCATTTCTGAAATTTGTGAATACTTCAGCAAGTAGAAGCACATCAGATGTCAGATAAACACCGCTATATTAACCTGAACTTTGAATTTAAATCTTTTGCCAAACGTTCTGAGCATGCGCATAATCATTATCTGTGATTCAATTCGCTGTAAAATTTGTCTTTATCCGGAAGACAAGTTTCATTTAAATTAGTCCACGTATCTACATACACATACGGATAAATCCCTTTTTTAGTTAATAACTGCAGCTGCTCATAATTGAAATGACAGCGTGGTGCGTAAAATTTTGAAATCGTTAAATGATAGATAGGAGGATAATTTACCTAGGGGCTCGTTCATGAAGCGGTATGAATCTACAAATCAAAATTCAACTATGGAATGAACATGAATACTGTGAAGGGAAATTGTTATTGTAAACCAGTGTTACAATTGATTAATTCATTTTGCATTCGAGTATTAAATTACGTATTGATATAAATTTCGATTCTATGCAAATCTAATTACATATTGCAACTATTTGTTTACTACTTTCATTTCATGGTCAAAAGTGATATCAAAAGGTCACGAATGTGATATCAATCATACACTTTAGAAAAATACATTGTATGTATGTAATTCCATAATAAAAGTACTTTTTACATACCTACGTTTTCCCTTACCATTTGATATAATTACTTTCATGATGTATATTATGCTTGCTTTTTAGTTCACGTGATTGTCTAGGAATACTGTGAAGGGAAATTGCTATTGTAAACAAGTGATACAATTTTTCATTCGAGTATTAAATTAAAAATAATGGAAGGTTACACATTAATATAAATTTCGTTTCTATGCAAATATAATTACATATTGCAACTATTTGTTTACTATTTTAATTTTATAAATAAAATGTAAACGTATGAATATCTTGTACACTTTCATCAATCTTAAACAACATAACATGTCAAACATGTACCATCAGTTAATACATCTTTTTCTACTCAAGAAAAGGTCATTTTTTAGATTTCGCTCTATTACTCCATATCAAAATGCATACAGCATATGCTGCAATAAATACTTTTTTCTAAACAATACTACAAAGTAATTATCACAGGGTAAAAGGTAAATATTCAAGATGTATTATCTGTTGCAGAGTTATCACATTCGCGCTATTTATAAGAAATTCTAAAAAATGCGTCAATTGGTTCAAATATTAAATTTTAATTATTTTGCAGCTCCTATTCCTTAGTAATATTCACTTGATATGTAATCAATGTATCCTACAATTTATTAAAATGTGGGCGTAAGCATCCAAGTACTTGTTATCAGCGAAAAAGAGATTTTTGCTGTTCAAACGGATGCCTTATGCAATTTATTTCATATGCAATGGTGCGAACTATTCATCACAGGTTAAAAGGTGAATGCTCAAGTCTAATTTATGACTTCATGGCATTCAGTATTTATATAGAAAATTGTAACTATACTTTCATCTTTATTTTATATGTACAATAGCCGGTAAGTACTACCATTAATATGCAATGCATTTATCGAAGGTTATGAATCCTTATTACAGAATTTAATATTTTGATGGGGTTTTCGCAAACTGAGACAGGTAATTATACTTATGCCTAAATTATTTATTTTTGATTTTCAGAAAAACGACTAATCCGGCATATGGAAGAGAAATATTCGGGAGTAAGTAATTGTGCTGATGCATGTTGTTTTTAATGGTTTTATTTTAGTATATTGTAGGATTGATAAGAGGAGATGGCACTCCTTTATCGAGAATCCGGCTAATAAAGTCGGGAATATATGGTAATATTAGTTATACATGTAGATGTGATTTATTCAAATCCTTATGGATCATTAGAGTAAATATCTAAATTATTATTTTTCAATTCTACTATTTTTTTCTGTTTAGGATTATGTAAATTCGATAGAACCTATTTCAAATTTCAAGTTTTCCCGCCATAACAATTGCAGGAACCTACATCCACATAACATACCATTAGATGGAGCTGTGATCCAACTCTAATCCGCTTTTAAAAATGTACCACTAGGTGGAGTCTCTATCAATATCTATTAATGTACTGATTTATATAATACACGTTTATTTTTACATATAATACCTTACGTATAGCATCAATGAATACTATGTGCTCTCTCCTCTTATGCCCTTTTCCACAAACAATAACATATCAACATCGGTTAGTAGCTCCAGTCTGACTTTAGTGTAATTTAACATACACTGCCAGGTGTATCCGGGAGCGGTGTAAAAGAATGCAGGGTCTAACTTGTGGTTTATTACGCACTTATTTCTGAAATTTGTCAATATGCCAGCAAGTAGAAGCACTTCTCATGTCAGATAGACATCGCTATAATGACCTAAATTTTGAATTTGAAACTTTTGCCAAACGTTCTGAGCATGCGCATAATCATTATCTGTGATATGTGATTGCCTCAACTTGCTGTAAAGTTTATCTTTATGCGGAAGACAAGTTTCATTAAATTTAATTCAAATCCTTATGGATCATTAGAGTAAATACCTAAATTATTATTTTTTAATTCTACTAATTTTTTTCTGTTTTAGGTTATGTAAATTCGATAATACATTTATATCCGTTTTTATTATTATTTATCTTTTAACATATGAATTATTTGAAAATGTACCATCATAATCAATTACATATTTATCCTCGAATGCAATTATTTATCATTGCGGTGCATAACATGAAATTATCTATTATAATTTATTACTGTAAGTGAATAATTACAAATGTATTGCATATTTATACATATTATTTCTATATCTAATTTTTCAATATCGATTTTATTATAATTGTTGTACTTTGCTTTTTATTCGATAACTAAAATTCTACAGCTAGCAACTATCTGTTTCCTTCTATTTTCAGCATAATTTGTATGTATTAATTACCTTAGAATAGAATGCAAATAGAAAATTTAATTACATCTGTAAGAAAATAACCATGTTACCATTAATGCACTTTACACTTACTTATTTTTAAATTCACTCAAAAATTAATGTTTTAAATATAAAAGTATATCTTACCTTACGTATAGCATCATTAAATAATTTATCTAAACAATGCTACAAAGTAATTATCACAGGTCAAAGGTGAATATTTATGTCTACGGTTTCTAGACAGCACTTGTAAAATGTACGGTTTCCATTAGAATAAGATAACTTAGCGCGTAATTGCTTTCCTTGTTCCCCTAATGTGTCCTCTTTCTATTATCGACCAAGTTGAGAAGCTGCTCTCATTCGTTGTGACGTCAGCTTAAATATTTGTATGCTGCAAATTTTCAATATAATTTTTATGCATGATTTAATTTACGAATGCAAATAGTTTTAATTGTGGTGCATAACATCGAAGTCTTTCTTCTAATTTTTTAATTGTAAAATGAACGGTTTCCATTAGAACAAGAAACCATAACTGGAGCATTGCAAGATGTTATTAAATGATAAAATTTGCTTCTTTATAGTTAATATTTATTAACCTAAGGTATAGCAATATATAATGTTTCTAAACAATGCTACAAAGTAATTATCACAGGTTAAAGGTGAATATTTAAGACTAATCATCTGCTGCAAAGTTATCGCATTTGTATCAAATTCTTATCAAAATTAAAACTACAACTAGCGCAAATACTAAATTTAAGACTAGGTAATATTTACCTAATATGTAATAAATTAAACCTAAAATTTATTGATAAAATTAATCGAACCACCATGAAAAGTTGTTATATTAAAACATTATATAGATATAGCGTCTTAAACATTTCATATATAAAACGAAGGTAGCTCAGAGAATAATTTTTTTATTTTTTCAACAATTCAGACTATTACAGATAGATAGCTGACCTGGTCAAAAATATGTACCTAAAATTCTTATCAAGATTATCTAGCTATTCTAGGAATACTGTGAAGGTAAATTGCTATTGTAGGTAAGTCTTAGCTTACGTATAGCATGAACCATCAATTAATGCAGCGAAAACTTTCAAAAATAAATCCCTTTTTTAATACTTATCTATTCTAGGAACAATAATTCAAACTATTATAGATGCCTGGTCAAAACATGTACCTAGAATTCCTTTTTTGTTCTATTAAACACTTAAAATTCGCAGTATGACGTCTGCATAACTATTTATATGTATCCAGCATTTTGCATGACCTATCTAACAAAGCTCGGTGGACGAGAGGCAATGGTGTATATTTACCATGCCAGCTTTCCGTAGTTCGACTCTCGCGACGAGCAATTTTTCAGGGTTTATATTTCTACGACGCATATTCAGCAACAAAGACAAAGAACGCAGGTGACTTCTTCTTCAGCACCAGCAAAGAACTTACCTGAATGGCCATCAGAGGATAAACTACGCGCGCAAGATGCCCTCATTGGTCAACACATGGGCCAGCCCCCTTGATATATTTTCAAGATAGCCGCGACGTATCTCATTGGTCAACAGATGTGTCAGCCCCCTTTGATAATCTTTCCAAGATGGCCACTACGTCTCTTATTGGTCAGAAGATAGGCCAGCCCCTTGATAATCTTATCGGGAGAGGAGCCCAAACCCCTTTCCCATTTTTCCGACGCCACAGGGGCGTAGCCAAGCTGTCGTCTCTCATTGATCTACCGCCGCCATATTGCAAAGTGGGCGGGACTGAAGTGCTCGCTCACGTCGATGATTGGTGTGACGTCACTTTTGAACCAGGATGAACATATCCTTACTATTGAAAAGAACTGGTGAACGATTTGATCAAGCCACCACGTCTCTTATTGGTCAGCAGATGGGCCAGTCCCTTGATAATTTTATCGGGAGAGGGGCCCATACCCCTTTCCCATTGGTCCGACGTCACGGAGGCGTGTCCACGGTCTCGTCTCTCATTGTTCTACCGCCGCCATATTGCAAAGTGGGCGGGACTGAACTGCTCGTTCACGTCGATGATTGGTGTGACGTCACTTTTGAGTCAGGATGAACATAGCCTTACCACTGAAAAGAACTGGTGAACGATTTAATCAGAATTTAATCATAGAATGCATAAATTTTAATGGTGGGTCGGTTGTGGTGGGAGAGATTTCAATGAATGGAAAGATACCTCTTCCTGTTTTCCCGGTAAGGCGATCGCTGAAAACCCAAATCTGCATTAACATTTAGTCATGTGTACAAAGGCACGGATGCCCAAATTAGGTGGTGCCGTGACCGCTATTAAGGCAATCGGTAGCTCAGCCGTTTTGGAAAGCACTTTAATGCGTGGGCGTATGGTTTTGAGTAGAAATACAGTAACACTTTAGAGGCTACCTCTTGGTTTGCTCTTGTATAGCCCTCAAACCAAGAAAAGGACCAATACACAATTAAGACTATAGACACAGTTAAAATAAATTCGAAACGTTGACCTAAAGGACGACAGGTTAAACTAAGGATCCTTGATAATAATACACATAAGGTAAAGAAATACTGGTCGTCCAACACAATTCTTTATTTGCTACATAACTGAGCCTATATAGCCACAAAAAAGTCAAATGCTCCTCTAGGACAAAACTTGCAGAAATAAATCTAAATACACACACTAGTAATCCTAACTAGGTCACAATAATCATAAATCTTCGATATGAACAATAAGTCAATTAAAGTTCTGTTAAATCATTTATACTCGTAATAAGTACTCCCCAATCCTTAATAATAAAAAACAACTTGCTTTTTTTAGTGTTTTAAATATACTATAAAGATAATAAACATATCAAGCTGGTAGAGTAGTGGTGACAAGACACGCTTAGCATTCGGGAGATAATGGGTTCGATTCCCACTACCGTCTACAATTTGTATGAGTTTTTTTTAGGGGGTTTCCTCATACACATGTAGCGGCATTGTCGCTGCGTATATGTATACCGTACGGCTACTTAGGCGAATGCTGGGCTAGTATTTTCCCCCTCCTGACCACACCCATCCTTAATCCCACCATGCATATACACGTAATGTATGTATGTATGTATGCTGAGAATCCATGATTGTGACTGAAGGAGCTCGGAAAGCTCGAGCAGCCCGCCCTCCCCCTTGAAAAGGGAATGAAGTACGTGACCTTTACCTTTTTTAACAAACATGGATTAACTCAAAAAACACTGTCAGACGACGTTGAATTGGGTGGCTACAATAAATGCACAAAAAAAACTTGCCATAAATATAAACGACAAGCGAGACATTGAACGAGTAAACGCAAAAAAACTGTCACTCGTGGTTCTAGGAAGAGTTCCTTAAAACGCTAGTAAACAAGCATTGGCCTAGCTGGCAATGGTTGTTTACTAGCTTTATTACGGTTTACCCACAAAAAAAATCCTAACGTACTTAGCGTACGACACGAGCATAATTCAGCCCAAAAAGGTATGTAACTCATACAATATTGATACAGTGAAAGATTGGTTGCTTAAAAACCTAAAGTTTAGTAATAATCACAATGATCTCCAAATGTGACGTATGTCAGTAAACAAAATCCAAAATTCAGCGGCTGAAGTAGTAAATTCCCCGCTGTTATCAATTTTTATAAATCTCGTTAAAGCCTAAGTTTATACACATAAAGCAATAAGCAAAAAAATATCAAGAATACAACTAAACTAGCACAAATTCTAACACAGGTCATCCTGCATAAAGATGTGTATTTACGGAAGTAAACTCAAATGTAACGACGGCAACTTCATAGGTATAATATATAAAATTTGACAGCTGTTTACGATACAGTTAGTATTTCTAATAATGGTAAACATATGACAATATTAGGGCACTACAGAATCCGGTTAGGAAATTCAGGCACGAGCACCTTTGATAAGTAGTATATTGAATAATTTTTATTAATTCATAGGTAACAAAATAAAGTTGTAGGTGTGCACCGTTGTTACATGAGTCACTAATCCATGCAGAAGCAAGACAAGTATCTCTTAATAGTTATATTGGGCACCCGTCAGCAGCAGAAGGAAAATCTCCAACTCCTGTTAACAATTCATCGAAGTGGTATCTAGAAGTGAGTAGCACCACTGCGATTACGTTTGTCTTATTTGACTATTTATGGCTTCAGGGCCCCGTCACGTTATAAACAAAACAAAACTCACCAGTAACGTGGACGTGGTTATGTTAAGTACTCTCATTAGCTGAGAAACCCTATTTCTTAGCCAAGATATGAACCAGATTCGTTCGAAGTTGCACTTAGTTAAAATAAGAGCCCCTATGTATGAAAGACAACCCCGCAGGCAACGAAGCAAGGTAGTTCATTAGTAGAACTGCACTTATCTGAGATAAGAACCTTCTTTATCTAAGCAAGACAGACAGACAAAATGTGAACCAGCCTTTTCTAATGTATTCACGCTTATCTCAGAAGAAATCCACTCTACTTTAGTGCAGAAACGAACCATCACCTTAGCCAAGACATAAAACAATCCTTTTAGTAGAGCTACGGCTTATCGAAAACGTAAGCTCCTTTAGTTGAGAAACGAATCGTCCATGCAGCTGAGACCTGAGCCTGACCACGACTTAACTAGGGATCAAACCATTTAGTTAAAAGACAGATATTAGTCCAAATCTGAACTAATCTAAACCAATATTTGTCTCTCTCAATCTTAGGTAAGCCTTCTATCTGTGTGTCTCTCTCTCTCTTACACATGTAAATTAGCCATGTGGGTTAGGTTCCCGATAGTCGTCCTACTGCTCGTGTTTAATAGGTAAGAAAGCAAAGCCTCCTGGGATGCCGTCAGGGCATAAATTTACTAGTTTAAATATAGACACCAAACAGTTGTTGCTATTTTGCGATGTTGATTTCGGGTTATTATATTTCTTTAAAGGTGCCATTACTGTTTTGACCTTCTATTATTTATTACTCTAGGGCAATTATGAACACAGAACACTAAATTTGCGGTAAGTTCCTGATTCTATTTAAACTGCAAGACTACGAAAATCTTGTCAACAGGTGAAAATATGATTAATGTCCCAATCGACATTAAAGCTCCGGCTGACAAGACACTTTTGTAATCTTGTAGCTTAAATAGACTGAATATCTGATACTTACCAGATAGAAACTATGATACATCGAATTATTTATAGTTACTACACATAAAGTATTTGAAACCAAAATAATGGTTTACATATTACAGGGATAATAGGATGTACTATCGCACTCAAAAAATTCTGGTACAGCTTGTTACTGTAGACACTTCCAAAATTTAAATGTTGGTGTAGACACATTTGTTGTATCTAAATCGGACATCTCACGATTTTCAAGTTGGGGACACATTTGCCAAACTGGCAAATTTGATAGATTAAAGACTCTTAGAAACTGTCGCTTTGATATTTCATGGTCATAGGCTGCTAATGCAATTGATTATGTGCTATCAAACCAAATGCACGCATCCAAAATGTTGCTGTACCAGTATTTTCTGATCGCGATAGTACATAGAATCCATTCTTTAGTATTTAATATAAATTATAAATCACAGGCGTTTAGACTTTATTCAATCAAAAATTAACTTACAATCATGATGATCTATAATTTACATAATTAAAAATAAGCTATCTTCTAAAGTTTAAATATCGAAGATACCTAAACTATCATAAAATGGAATAAAATATAACATTTCGTCGCGATAATTTTCGTTACTAAAACAGTGATGCCTAAAACCACCGACATCAGTAAAATAGTTGTCCAATGAAGCGTATTTTGTTTGAGTAGCTTTTATAAGTGGAAGAGTTAGGATAGACGATCCAAACCCTAATAACCAATTGAGTTAAAGCAGTTTAATATACATTTTGTGGTTTACCATAGTAAGCCATTGTGTAAAAATCTTCATCAAATTCTTTCCGTTTTGGTATCGTTGTTGTACCCAATTTTCCCAAAATTTTCACAAGATGTTCAAAATAGTGGTTTACAATTGCGCCGAATTTGGATTTTATATCTAATTTCACGGTAGTAGCTAAGATATAATGTAAATCTATATAAGGGCTTCCAAAGCAAGATAATTGATAGTCAATCTAAAACTTAAAATTTCAATTAATCAAATATGCAGATAGAAACGCCTTACCAAAGCTAAATCAGTTAGGCGTCCATTGCTGTTGTAATGGAACATCATGTTATTGGTCCAGCAATCGCCATGGTTCAGAACCTTAAATTTTGAGTCGACGTTCAGTAGATTAAATAGCTTATCATGTATGCTGTCCCTTGACAACTTCAATTTATTGGAGTAAACGAGAAGCTCTATTCAAAATTTGTTATGTAACAGAATTTTCGACGAAAATTTTATTATACCTGGTATTATTTCACACATATCAATAGCGCTTGAATAGCACTTATCAAACAAACCACAAAGTAATTCATTTTTTTGAAATAATGATTTATTGAACTTGGGCAAGATCGTAGAATCCTATTAGAAAAGATTTTTGTAAAATTCATAATCATTTATTACTTACACATTCATGAAGAGCAGCTGATGCAGCATGCAAGTAAGCAAGTTTTTCTACGACAAAGAGACAGTGCTTCATGTCCAAACCTTCTACGCGTGAGAGACTTTTATAATTTAATGCTGATAAATCCTCAAGTATTAGTATTGGTATAGGACTTTCAGCAACGTAATAAGCTTGAGGGGACACTTTTTCTCTATAATCTATAGTGAGGTAGACATAGTGGTACGTATATGAATTAATTAAAGAATACTACCAAATTTTAAACATTTTTGAAGCACATCGTGGTACACACGGATTTCACATTTAAAAAAACTCATTTCTTGAAGAAAAGTTCCCAAATAACCATTTTTGGGAGGGTATTTAGCAATTATGTGCATTTTGCGGTGTTCCTTCCTAGAAGTGAAAAATAGATGTTGCAATAAGTGAGACAAAATACTTACTCATTATTAATTGAATAACTAACGGTAATCCTTTTCAAATTGCTACAGTAGCTTTCACCAGAAACCACATCACCATAATTGATAAATTTTAAATTTTGAATGTTTTGTTTTAAGTATTTTTCAAAAACATTTGTTAAAAATTCTTCATTAATATCATTTAAGAACTCCATATTTGGTTAAGTCAAATCATACATTCTGTGATGTATATATATAGGCAGATACCGTGAGAATTTTTTTGCTTTAATAAGATTACATTAAATCCTATACTTTTAAGTGATTCATTTACTGAAATTCAAGGTAATCTGTTTTGCTGGATATCTTATTACCAATAAATAATTTATCAACTCGTTAGAAACGTATTTAAATGTCATAGTTATTAATACGTCAAGACTTATTTTAAAGTATCTGTAATGGAACAATGCACTACCTTTCAGTACGTAAAGTGAAAATGAAAACGAATGGAATAATAGATTTTTTAGCTCAATTGGAAGAGCTCTATACAATCAAAGTAGAGATCGTGGGTTCAAGTTTTACTCCACGTAATCTTTTGGTGTGAAAGGCTGACGGCGTCTACAATAGAGACCAAAATAGGGCTGTTCAGTTCGCGCTTAATTTTTTTGATACCGAATACAACACTCAACCATATCTCGTTTTTCTAGATTAGAAAAATGCTTGGTATCGACTAAAAACATTAACCAAACTAAAAATCACAAACTAAACGTCAAAGTAATATGAGTAGCATTTGTCAATTAACGACGGTTTAGGCAACTATTGCTTTCATTTCAAAAGTGTATTATAACTCACACACAGGGGCTTACCTCAAAAAATCAATTTAACCTCCCTATAGAGAACACCTACAACTTTTCATTTGCAGGTTTTTTTTTAAATGGAAAGAACGGAATTGTACGCATTTACAGAAATTATAGAGAAACCGTGCTTTTGAAGTTCCAATTAGCCTTGGACTTTTTGAAAAAAACAGTAGGGGCAATGAATGGGTGTCACAAAACTGCACATCCTTCCCACAGTGTTTCTATCTGCTATAGTTTCCAAATTTACCATGTGTTAGAGGTATAAAAAACAGGATAGGAAAACACCTGAAGAAACACAACATTGAGACCATCTTTACCACGTTCAAGAAAAGCGGCTTTGCAACCCAAAGAAAAAAATTGCACTCGAGAAAAAAGGAGTGTAGGAAGTACCGTGTGTAGAGTGTGCAAAAAGCTACATTGGGCAAACATGTGCAGGAAACAGCACACAAAATAAATTATATAACGCCAAGGTATTAGCCAACATCCAAACCAAAGCACACAGTGTTTCGGGAAGCGAATAAAATAGAAAAATGACCGACCGGTATGAACGCACGGGACCGTGCACAGAGGGTATCCAATACCTAAAAGCCGCTTCTGAAGAAGTACGGATCACCTGAAGATGGCTGGTGCAGATGATTCTTTTAAGATCCAACTGCAACAGACAACGTGGGAAGTTACCCGGATACCTCGGATAGATCCGAGCCAGCAATGATGCAAGTGTATATATATATATATATATATATATATATATATATATATATATATATATATATATATATATATATATATATATATATATATATATATATAATATAATAATATATAATTGTCTTATGTGGAAAAGTGGCATCACCTTTGATATTTTTAACGAGACGCCCTGTATATTATTACATTGTTGGGGTCGCTATTACTTTTAAATTATTTTTGCATCATTCATCCCTATGCCTATCTTCAACCATTTTTGAGTAATTAATTAATTTCCTTATTTTTTAGGCAAGACGTGGTGTCAATCGAATGTTCATTGTTGTGATGTTTGAATTTGTAGAAAGTTGAAATTCTGGATGCACTCTATGAATAATCTGTTCATCAGTTTTACGTAACGAAATTGGTTCCATATTGTACAGGGTCGTTCGAAATTCGTTACGTTTCCGCAAGGTACAAAAATGTAGAAAAGTTCATTATTTCAAATGGGACAACCTGTATATTATCGAATATTCTGATAGACAGTTGAAGTCCCTTTAAAATGATATGTCATGTTCATATACTTAAAGAATAAGATTTCCGAAATAGAAGCGTGTTCCTATAAAAATCGCACTATTCTGTCTTTTCTGTCACAATTAGTGCACTAATAATAGAACATTCGGGTGTTTATTAACGGGAGAAATTTGAAAAGGGTCAAAACAGCAGGAAATTACTACACAACTCAAGTTTCGATAAAAATATTTATTTTTCATGGACAATGTGACCAAATCATAGCGAGAACATGCAGGAAGTTCAACGAAATGTGTCCTAATTTGCGACCCATGGACACAAGAGAGCTTGTACGATTATACAATAATTTCATAAATTATTAATACCTACTGTTATTTATAAAAAAAGAACGTCAAATAACAAATTCAGTTAAACATGAATCGCAATGCAAATAATATCAAACTATAACTAACAAAACTAGAGAGCATTTACAGTAAATTTTCAAAATCGCGTTTCATTAAAAATATCAAAGGTGATGCCACTTTTCCACATAAGCGACAACGTCGCAACGCTGAAAATATTTTAGATCTATAAGTCCGACCCAGCCAGGCAAGTGACCAAATTTTCAAAAAGATCCCATGTCTCGTTTTCCGTAAACGTCTAAGGTACCATCGACGTGAATCACCTGTATATATATATATATATATATATATATATATATATATATATATATATATATATATATATATATATATATATATATATTTACATATACATATACAAGGATTCATCCAGAACTTTTATGAAAAAGGAAAAAAAACATTTTACAACGTTTGACAAAGTTTCGCAAAGATCGGCCATGATGTCTTTGTGCGTGTGAGTGTGCGTTAGTTTTTCTATGTTGCAGTGGCCATGTGTGTGCAGTAGACTCCACAGTATGGCTATCCCCCAAAAGTGCGGTCATGCACATGGCCACACTATTTAAGACTATTTAAGATATTACTCATCTACGGTGCATTTACAACAAATTTTTAAAATGACGACCGTTGGTTTCCAAACATTTCAGAATACGAATAATCGTTGATGAAATTGTGGCCTATCTTATCTCTGTGGGATCTAGCTCTTATTTATTTAAAATAATGAACTTTTCTACATTTTTGTACCTTGCGGAAACGTAACGAATTTCGAACGACCCTGTACAATATGCAACCAATTTCGTTACGCAGAACTGATGAACAGCTTATTCATAGAGTTCAACCAGAATTTCAACTTTCTACATATTCAAACACTACAATAATGAACATTCTATTGGAACCATGTTTTAGCAAAAAAAATAAGGAAATTGATTAATTACTCAAAAACGGTTGAAGATAGGCATAGGGATGTGTGATGGAAAAATAATTTAAAAGTAATAGCGAACCCAAAAATGTATTAATATACAGGGCATTTTATTAAAAATATCAAAGATGATGCCACTTTTCCACATAACCGACAACGTCGCAACGCTGAAAATATTTTAGATCGATAGACCCTAGCCAGCTATGCAAGTGACCAAATTTTCAAAAAGATCCCATGTCTCGTTTTCCGTAAACGTCTAAGGTACCATCGACGTGACTGCTGGTTTCTCGGGTGTTGATCCGTGTAGCTCTTCTCGTCTCCAAAAGACCGTTTGTTGCAAAACGACGTTCCGTCAAAGTGTCATTGGCCATCCTCAGGTTGATAGCTGCCTGCTTCTGTTTCGAGTTACTCGAACTGAACTAACTTCCTGTTGTGTGTGCTGCTGCTGATGCACCATATTGTTTTCACTCACTGCTTTCACTACTTTCACTGATTTCACTGATTGCTTCCCTGTTTTCACTGCTTCTTTTGTTGATTCTGTTTCAGGTGTTGTGAATTTGAGTTGTCTATGGATTAATGATGTTTTCCATATTGATGATAGTCTCAGAGCATCGTCTCTTGTGTTGAGTTTTCAATTTCTATGGCTTCTCCGATAATTCTAGCTGTAAAGTGTTCGATGTTTGCAAAGGTTTTAGATCCTCAAATTAAATTTTGTGTTCTGTTCTGGTTACGTGTTGGGCCAAGGGTGATGTCGCTTGAACTTTATTAACCGTGTTTTTGCGTGCTGGTTCTGTTCTGTCCGATATACGATAGCCCGCAGTCTCCACATGGAATCTCGTACACTCCTTGACTCTCCGAGATCTTGTCCTTAGGATTTCTTAAAATCGAATGAATTTTTATACGCCGTGAAAGTTGTATCGATTTTATATTTTTAAGAATACGGCTAACCTTGTCCGTTGTCCGTATGATGTATGGTAGGTATGCCGTGGCAGTTGCAGGATCAGCTGGTTCTTCTTCTTCTCTACTTGAAGGCCTCCAAGTCCTTTCTATATCGTGGTGGTGTAATCTATTTTTAATTAAAGCCTCTCTTATTTTTGTCATCTCTTCTTTGATGTTGTCGTCGTCCGCTAATTTCTGCGATCGATTGATCAACGACAAATCGCATCATCATCCAAGTCAACTCAAATCTGTCATCAATACGCTGACATACAAAGGACTTTCAGGCCTTCAAGTAGAGAAGACAAAGAACCAGCTGATCCAGCAACTGCCACGGCGTATTGAAAAAGTCATTCGATCTTAAGAAGTCCTAACCACAAGACTTCGTTGGAGAGTTAAAGGGTGTACGAGATTTGGCGTAGAGGCTGTGGGTTATCGTACATAGGACAGACCACAACAGAAAAATCTTTATTCTTAGTTGTTTTATTCCCGTGGTATGCCGTAACTTGAGCACAAACTGACATCATCAGACGTTAAAAATGTGCTTTTAATTGCATTTTATTAATTCGTGTTTATAATACTATTAGAATATTTCTTCCTAAAAGACGGATTAACGGAAATAGAAAACATGCTTATAGAAGAATAAACAAGACTTCGTTTTACAAACTAAAGGTAAATATTTATCTTTTAAATAGATTCAGATAACTCCGACAATGATGACAGTGGAAGGAGGCTTTAGTTGAACAGCGCCCATACTACTGGTGTTCCTCCTAATATTGCTACTTTATTAGTAGAAAAGAGTCCTATTAATTGTTTTGCCATTTCCTGGATGAAGCTGTGACTCTATTATATTTGTTATCAAAACCAATCGATTTTCAGTACAAAATATCGCTGCTGTTGAACAGCCTGTAAATCAAACACAAAAGGTAATATTTGCGAAATGGGTTGACACAAATCCTGCTTAAATGAGAAAATTGTTTGGAATGATTTTGTCGAAGGGGCCATTTCAAATACCCCGGGTCAGAAACCATTGGTCCTCCAGTGTGCTTTACCAGAACTGTATCCCCAAAATTAGTAGCCAAAATAGATCAGAAGCATGTCTCACGTGTGTAACAATGAAGAGAAAAGGGATCCCAATGATCGGCTTTTCAAGATTTCCGAGTTTCAGAGAATCATTCAAAATAAATTTCAAGAATCCTTTACGCCAGAATAAGCAGTTGGTATAGATGAAAATAAAGTTCCTTTTCGTGGGCGAATGTCATTCAGACAATACATACCGAATAAAAGTGTTTAAACTTGGCATCAGCGGAGGTTATACGTGAGCTTTCAGAGTTCATACTGGTAAGCAGATATCAGATGAATTGTCTGTTTCCGAAAAGATTGTTACTGAGCTGATAGATGGCCTTCTTGACAGTGGAAAAACTTTATACACAGATAATTGGTACACAAGTGTTTCCTTATCAAAAAAAAAATAATAGAAAAAGCCACTTTTTTGGTACCTTAAAACCGAATAGAAAAGGAAATTCGACAGAAATCACTAAAGCCAAGTTAAATAAAGAAGCGGTCATTCCCCTTCAAAACCAACCAAAGACCGTTGTACTTAAGTGGAAGGATTAGTGACATCCTTATGTTAAGTACTATGCATAAGGATTCATCCAGAACTTTTATAAAAAAGAAAAGAACGCAGTAAGCCAGCAATGATCAAATGGCAGCTTAGGCATATAAAACGTGCAGTGGAGTGGTACAAAAGATTTGTGTTTCAACTAATAACTGCTACAGTCGTGGCAAATGCTATGCATCTATTCAACAAAGTAAACAAATTTATTCACTTATTAAATCTCAGCACATAAGGAAAAGGTATGAGGTAGATAGAATAATTAGATGCTGTGGACATGAAGGGTTGCAGTTACCACCCTATCATTATCAATTTAACGGGATTGAACTAATGTGGACACATGAAACAGGGTACTCCGAGAAACACATAGGAAGAGACGGCTACAAAGACGAAAATGTTATTGCAGTGTGGAACGATGCATTACAACAATGTAACCAAATCGTTTGTTCTAATTGTATGCAGCATACAGAAAATACTTTATACCAGTGGTACAAACGTGAAGAAATGTTGGACATTGCAGTTGATGAGGTGGTGACTAATGTGAGGAATTATTCTGAAAGTTCTGATACGGATAGTGGGTAAAAATTTGGTACTAGTTTAGGTAATTAAAGAAGATGTGTTAATTTTTGTAATATAATTATTCTGTGAAATTATTGAACTTTAAACGAATTACACTTAAATATGTCGAGGCATTAAATTTCATTTTCATTATTTATTTTTCATGATATTGGTTATCATGTATGGTTCGTTTAATTACCGTTTAATAAGAGCTGTAACAATGGGTAATAATGGTGGCTGTTCTAAAAACAATTCAAATTAAATATACCAAACTTAAGAGATATATTGCTAATTTGACATATCCCCAGAGCAACAAAAACATGCCCACACTACCATTTTGTACATTATTCATTATGGAGAGAATTTAGGTATTCTTTTAATGTTCTACTGCCTAACGTTTATTCAGATTAGTCATAATAAAATCTTATGCCCAGTATACTACTATCAACTCATACATGCTACACTAATACATTTCTGGAATGTCAACTTTCGAATGTATAATATAATTTGTATCTATCAATATGTTACTTAAGTGGAATAAGTTCATTTTATTCGTGATTAGTAGATGGCTGTTTCGTTAAAATATATACAGGATGTATTTATAAAGATAAACGTAATGAAGCCGTAGCAACATTCGGAAGTTCATATAGGGAAACCCACAAATTCGATTATCTTTAGTGATCAATTATATTTACATGTTTACCGCTAACTTACATGATATTGCACATAAATATCTCTAAATATTTATATAAACTTGCTGCCAGTAGTATTTTGTTGAAAATAAATTAAAACCTACAAAACCATTAAGATAAAATTTCTGCTAAAGCTCTATTTATTGCACACCATGGTCAATAATACGTTAATTATAGTGACTAATTTTCTTCGATTTTCACAAAGTAAACGTTGTTTCTTTTTACGGTGTAGAATTTACAATAAACAATATCTATAAACACATGAACATTTGTAACTGTACTACCACCATCTCGGAAAAGAGTAATTAATAAAAAGAAATTATTACCGAAATAACTTGAATCCGTTTTTTATTATTAACTCGTTCTAATGTAAGTGATGACGCATTCTACGGTGGCGAGGATAGTACATACTCATACTAGGTTATAAAGTAAAAGTTGCTATAATTGCAGCATTTCGATTTCATTTTACTCTACAACATGCAGGTGAAACAATTCTGAATCCAATGCACGGGCTTAGGTTTCTTGAAACGGTTCAATCTTGTGCATAACGCTTACCATATGAGGTTCACATTTGTATGATATGAAATATCGGTCTCTCTCTGTATCTCTGTCTATATATATATATATATATATATATATATATATATATATATATATATATATATATATATATATATATATATATATATATATCACATACATACATACGTACATACACACAAGGTTGCTTGTAAGTGAGTCAAAGTCCAGTAGAGGTTTTATTATCTAAAAATGGAGAAAATTATTACACAGGTGGTTTTGCAACAAAAGCGCACATTTTGAACATAATTTGACCTTTACAGTTCACATTCTTAAAGCGGGATTTTCTTTAATAGAACGCCATACATATTCTTCATCTTTCACAAACTGCTTTACAAAGTAAACAGTCGCTATAGTTGCATCATTTCTATTTCAGTTTAATCTACCGCATGCAGGGAAAAGAATCCTGAATCCAACGCACAAGCCTGTACATAACGTTTGCCATAAGTGGTTCACTTGCATAAAATTAAATATCGCTATTTCCCCCTTATCTGTCTCTCTCTCTCTTTCTCTCTCTCTCTCTCTCTGTATATATATATATATATATATATATATATATATATATGGTTGCTCATTAGTGCGTCCAAGTCCAATATAGGTTTAATTAACTAAAGATAGAGAAATTTATTTTACAATACATAGTTTTGTAATGAAGGCACATATTCTAAATATAGTTTAACCCTTACAGGGTGAATTCTTAAAGCATATTTTGTTTAACAGAACACCATATATTTTTCACCTTTCACAATCTGCTTTAAATCCTCTTTTCGAAAATGTTAGAATTTTTGGTTTTGTGTAACGCACTGTTGGGTTATTGAAGAAAAAGTAAAAAAAAATTGTCGCGACAAGGTTCACCAAGGTTCCCTGCTACATTGTTACTAGTTAGAGAACATATTTGGTAATTATGCAGCCAAGGGATGTACTGAACCTACAACACACACACTTTAATTTTGTCATACAAGGTATTTTTTACGATGCAATTAATTTGGAGATTTTCAAAGAGCGTTTACTCAATTTTTTCATCCAGTATCGTAATGAATTTTTGCAATGACTTAATAATTACGCTCCATTTTTGTCCATAATGCATTATACCTGAAGTCAATAATTTCAGAGATATTCTTACTTTTTCGTTACAAACAGATAAATTATTTTGTTTCCGATTCGATCTAACACACCGGTAAGATTCTGCTACGTCAAACGTTTCGACAAACAAAATTTTGTTTTGTTTTAATTAAAAAAATACACAAGGTGTCAGGTTTTAGTTTCATTATAGGTAATCTAACAATAAATTCTCAGTGACCCCCATATTTATCAGAACACATTCGCAACCTTGTCAGAAAGAACTTATTTACGCCTTGTAACATTTAGTTGGAAACTGTTTCAAAAACGTGTATAATATGTTGCCTCATATCGTCTGCTGTAGTTGGAGGCGTCTGGTACACAAAATTCTTTATGTGAATGAAGTGAATGTGTTTTATATTGTTTGCCAACTACCTATTTATTTTCATATTTGTTATGTGTTTCTGCTGTAATTATGTAAAACCCTGGATATATACCAGAATCCTAATTGTATCAGTTAATGCTTAATTGACATGGGTTCATTACAGGGTAGCGGATAGCGGCCGGATCCGTTAGAAGAATGTATCTTCTAGATAGCCCAAGGTGTTAACCTAATACGAAATTAAGGCCCTACTGCTTGCGAACCAGGCGCTTGCCCCCTGGTAAGTGCTTTGGTTGTCTTTACAGATAATTAGTTGAAACATTTTTGTATGCACCAATCGATCGAGATGACCAGACTCTGCTGTCTATTCATCCTTTCCCCACAAATCCCTGTGATACACGAGTACATTATTAATGAATCAGAGGTAAGTTTACATAAGATTTGACGCAATTATAATTTAAATATAATGCATTTGCATTTATTTGTAAAATAAAGCGCTCCCACAAAGGCGATTACTGAAATTTAGATAAATAATGTAATGTTAAACATTGGTTTAAAGGGCGCTTTTAATTGAATGACGCAATGATGATATAACCCATTAATAGCTTTTCATCGTACATTACTTAGGTTAAGTGGAATGTCTCACCTGAAAACCTTGCAGATATGTCAATCAAATCTAGTAATCTGTATATATGTATGAAATTACATGAATTATATTTTTATAAAAAAGGCTTTGTATCAAGTAAACGTATTCTGAATAATAATAATTAGTTTGATTTATTTATATCACGAACTGCACTTGAAAATTTGACCTGCTAGCGATGAGCAAATATGTTTACAAAAGTTTATAAGAGGCTTGGTATAACTGTAATTAACTGCATAAATATAACTTTGTATATATATATATATATATATATATATATATATATATATATATATATATATATATATACTTTACTATACAAATTAGAAGGTAGGTTTAATTCAAACTGATCCAGTTAATATAGACGACTGTGGTACATTTTAATTTAAAACGGGGTGTGCTCGCGGATAGGTGAGAAAATGTC
The DNA here is from genome assembly GCA_036346205.1 of Vesta saturnalis. Taxonomy (NCBI): domain Eukaryota; kingdom Metazoa; phylum Arthropoda; class Insecta; order Coleoptera; family Lampyridae; genus Vesta; species Vesta saturnalis. The sequence continues at coordinate 146,907 of JARFJB010000017.1, read as the reverse complement.
TGACAGGGTTGTTGTTGATTTTTATGTTTATAATTAAGAATCTCTTTATTGACATTTTCACTACGTCACAGTGTTTAAAATACTGCTTGCTCTGCGCGCATGAAAACCGCCGCTGACGTGTAGATGCGCTTGGAGCAATGGTACATCTTCGTACGGTCGTCTGGAGCAATTTACTAAGAAAAAGGTTCATAGAAATCTTGCTCACTATTCTCTAGTAAGAGGCGGAGTTCATCCCCGGTTACTACTTTAGTGGCATTTTATCGCACAAAACAAACAACGCCATTACGCGCTAAATGAAAGCACGTGTTATGTTACAGACGAGTACATGCCGTCCATCGTAACCGTGAAAAAAGTCGAACGCTGCGCCGGTAACTTAAAGAGTAGGGAGGGAGTGGTACACTTAATGGTAAAATAATCTCGTAACTGTTGGTTATTGCAGCATCGGGTACTGGCGTTGTAAGAGATCAACGTACACCGGAGATCGTTTAAAATATTGCTTCACATTTACAGTTACAACTTCACAATGTTATCTAATGTATTATACTTCTTGTAATACGAATGTTATATATAATTTTATGAGAAAATAAGCTTAAATAAAACGCCTCACCTACGTATCTTTTATGACCGTATCTTTTATGGAATATCATTCCCACTTCTAGTGACAATGGACATTAATCATTTGAAGCAGTATTATTTCTAGAAATTAGTATGCAATTAAATTTCAATTACTGCAATATTACAAATTGATATTATTGGACCATGCTAAGTCCCTGCTACATTGTTACTAGTTAGACACCACATGTGGTAATTATGCAGCCAAGGGATGTACTGAACCTACAACATACTCAAACCTTAATTTTGTCATACAGGGTATTTTTTACGATGCAATTAATTTGGAGAATTTCAAAGAGCGTTTACTCAATGTTTTCATCCTGTGTCTTAATGAATTTTTGGAATGACTTAATAATTACGCTCCATTTTTGTCCATAATGCATCATACCTGAAGTCAATAATTTCAGAGACATTCTTACTTTTTCGTTACAAACCGATAAATTATTTGTTTCCGATTCGATCTAACACACCGGTGAGATACTGCTACGTCAAGCGTTTCGACAAAGAAAATTAAAAGGTGTAAGGTTTTAGTTTCATTATAGGCAATCTAACAAAAATTTTCAGTAACCCCCATATGGATTAGAACATATTCGCAACCTTGTCAGAAAGAACTTATTTAGGACTTGTAACATTTAGTTGGAAACTGTTTCAAAAACGTGTATAATGTGTTGCCTCATATCGTCTGCTGTAGTTGAAGGCGTCTGGTACACAAATTTTTTTATGTGAATGAAGTGAAGTGTTTTATATTGTTTGCCAACTTCCTATTTATTTTCATATTTGTTATGAGTTTCTGTTGTAATTTTGTAAAACCCTGGATATATTCTAGCTTATTGTATCAGTTAACGCTTAATTGACGTGGGTTCATGACAGAGTAGCGGATAGCGACCAGATCCGTTGAAAGGATGTATCATCTAGATAGCCCCAGGTGTCAACCCAATACGAAATTAAGGCCCTACTGCTAGCAAACCAGTTACGGGGTGACCTTGGTCTGATGTCCAGACAGAACAATAAGAGGCGTGGACTAGTTAATGGTCCATTGGCTTTGCAGTCCCATAGCGGGGACTGGGGCGGGCTTGTATCCTAAAGTACACAGTAGCGTATTAATTAATTAAACTGTATTTAGAGCGAGCTCCAACCAGACAAAGGCATCTGCCCTGCTGACGGCCGATGACGGATGTATTAGAGTAACCCGAGGCGCTTACCCCTGGTAAGTGCTTTGTTTGTCGTTCACAGATAATTAGTTGAAACCTTTTTGTATGCACCCAAACGATCGAGATGACCAGACTTTGCTGTCTACTCATCTATTCCGCACAAGTCCCTGTGATACACGCGTACATTATTAATGAATCAGAGGTAAGTTTACATAAGATTTGACGCAATTATAATTTAAATATAATGCATTTGCATTTATTTGTAAAGTAAAGCGCTCCCACAAATGCGATTACTGAAATTTAGATAAATAATGTAATGTTAAACGTTGGTACAAAGGACGCTTTTAATTGAATGACGCAATGATGATATAACCCATTAATTGCTTTTTATCGTACATTACTTAGGTTAAGTGGAATGTCTCACGTGAAAACCTTGCAGATATGTCAATCAAATCTAGTAATCTGCATATATGTATGAAATTACATTAATTATATTTTTATAAAGAAGGCTTTGTGTCAAGTAAACGTATTCTGAATAATAATAATTAGTTTGATTTATTTACATCACGAACTGCACTTGAAAAGTTGACCTACTTGCGATGAGCAAATATGTTTACACAAGTTTATAAGAGGCATGGTATAATTGTAATTAACTGCATAATATTATATATATATATATATATATATATATATATATATATATATATATATATATATACTTTACTATACAAATTAGAAGGTAGGTTTAATTCTAACTGATCCAGTTAATATAGGCGACTATGGTATATTTTAATTTAAAACAGGGTGTGCTCAGGGATAGGTTTTAAAATGTTTGACAGGGTTGTTGTTGATTTTTATGTTTATAATTAAGAATCTCTTTATTGACCTTTTCACTACGTCACAGTGTTTAAAATACTGCTTGCTCTGCGCTAATGAAAACCGTCGCTGACGTGTAGATGCACTTGGAGCAATGGTACATCTTCGTACGGTCGTCTGGAGCAATTTACTTACAAAAGGGTTCATACAAATCTTGGTCAGTATTCTCTAGTAAGAGGCGGAGTTCATCCCCGGTTACTACTTTAGTGGCATTTTATCGCACAAAACAAACAACGCTATTACGCGCTAGATGCAAGCACGTGTTATGTTACAGACGAGTACAGGCCGTCCATCGTAACTGTGAAAAGAGTCGAACGCTGCGCCGGTAACTTAAAGGGTAGGGAGGGGGTCGTACACTCAATGGTAAAATAATCTCGTAACTGTTGGTTATTGCAGCATCGGGTACTGGCGTTGTAAGAGATCAACGTACACCGGAGATCGTTTAAAATATTTCTTCACATTTATAGTTACAACTTCACAATGTTATCTAATGTATTATACTTCTTGTAATACGAATGTTATATATAATTTTATGAGAAAATAAGCTTAAATGAAACGCCTGACCTACGTATCTTTTATGACTGTATCTTTTATGGAATATCATTCCCACTTCTAGTTACAATGGACATTACTCAATTGCAGCAGTATTGTTTCTAGAAATTAATATGCAATTAAATTTCAATTACTGCAATATTACAAATTGATATTATTGGAATGTAAAACTTTCTTTTAACAATGACTAATTGTTTTTTAAGTATTACTACTTTTTATTAGCTCACAATTAATATATTTCACCATATAAACTTTGACGTAAAACATTATATTTGAGGTATTCAAATCCGAAATATCAGATCGCTCTGTATTTATTTTATTATTTGACTGTTTCCTTAATAGTTATTACTGTTATAGTACAATATTATTGATAATGTGCTCGCGATTTTCTTATATTGTGTACCTACTAACAGGGAAAGTAATAAATTATAATTCGTCCTTCACCAACTTGTATTATTTCCTAGTAGTACCTACTACCCACTGCCTGGAGTGTACTATTGCCGGTACACGCATTGTAATTCTATGGACTACCTACGTTTCACCTGCGCGAGATTTCCAAGCTTACAATGGACGGCCTGTATGGGTGTTTCGAGCAGTCAGTGCAAGAAAGAATTCTATGATTGTATTGGTGGGGTACTATGCAGTTTTTAACAAGTCAGCGCTTTCGTGATCCCGGCCCGCAAGCGACAATACTCGACTGGAGCAAGAAAGAAACCAATAAAGCACGGCTTGCGAGTATACTTTGAACTTTAAGGGAGTTTCCAATTATTCTCATCAAGAGCAGCGAAAAGGTTACAGAATATAATTGACAGGTAACGTTCTATAATTAGTAGTCGTATTCTTTTTCAGTAAATATTTCTAGTATTATGATCTAAATGAAAAAGCATCATTTATAACATTCTTATTAATTAGTTGAAGAACGCAACGTTCTTTTATAAATTGAAGTAAAAATTTTAATATTAATTATTATTATTATTAATATAAATTGTAATATAATTTATTAAATTATATTACAATACCATGGTAAGAGTGATCGTGATATCTAATATGAAATTAATATCAATGATAATGTGTTAGTTAGTATTATCTCACAATATTGTTACTAGCTGCCTCGGTGGTGGAATGGTTAGAGTGCATGCGTTACACCGAACTGCGTGGATTCAAGCGTGACAGAGGTGGCAAAAAAAATATATTGTTATTTAATGTAGAGAAGTCTCTTGATTTCATTTTTGATGTATCTTGTTTTGGCATTTTACACCTTTAATGTAACATATTTTAAGATAGATGTTTTTATGTAAATATAGTGGAAGCATAAAAAAGCTCCCGGAACACTAGACTACTTTTGAAATGCACCCGCTGTAACACTAAAGTAATATGTTTACCATTGGAATACCGTGTGCGTGTTTAATTTGAAATATATTACCTTCGCGTTCATTACTTGGTTGTGATGTTATACCTTACATTGCAACGAGCTAACTGAATAACATGTGTGAGACTATTTTGACGCATTGGGTATATCAGTCTTGTCTTGTGAATAGGGCGTGTTTTGGATAATATATAAACGTGAATTTGCACAACAATTTTTTTTGTGTGTACATAATATAAGTTGGTGTAAATGCTACGCCACTGGAATTTTTAGTAAAGCACTGAGTATTATTTAAAATCATGCTTAAATGTGGTATAAATATTTATGAGTTGAAATATTAAATTTGAACAAGAAATAATGTTTTAGTAACACCCCTCTGGGGACGTTAATGGATACTGCTGCATTAGGGTACTCTATTTTAAGAAATGCAGAGTTTAAAATTGCTGTATATGTGTGAATTTATAATACCTGATATTGTATTCGAGTATAGTGGAAAAACATGTAATTACATTTTTGTTTGTGTAAACAACACAGTATTGCACAATGGAAAATTTTATATATGATCAAGGACAAATAGTGTTGAAATCTACATAATTTTGCGCAAAGCTCGCGCATATACGAGACTTTCATTAAAACTTGAATCTAGGTATGGATATTATGTGAAGATAGTATGGATGCGAGATTGGGATTTTTCGAAGAACTATTAAAACTTTTATAAAAAATTTAAGATTATTGATAGGTTGGGCCAAGCGTTGCGTAGGTAGGCACGCGTTTGAAACTCCTGTGGGATGCTGTTTTGATTTGAACGGGATAAATATGATGATGGTTTGCCGGGTGGATGACTAAAGGCATGTAAAGAAGAGTCACATGGTAGAACACGGAGACACTTGGGCTCAGTGTTATACTTGAGAGTGCGGTTTCGCGCTAGAATTTTTGTTACCGTCTATTCCTTTAGTTGCAAATATTTAGACGTTTACATATAAAGGACTTGATGTGAATTGGAAATTTCTACTAAGTTTCTCCAAAATTGAAAAAGTGTTTAAGCGGATTTGTAGTAAATGGTAATCATTGCATTAGAAGAAAGTATTGTGTATTAAACCCGCGCAATCGAAAAGAAGCGATCCTTTATGTAACTCAACATAGTGCGTTAAGCTCCAGGAATTAAATGAGACAGTATTGGACATTAATATTACTGAGTTAAACGTGCTATTATTAATCGCACCTAATCGACCGTTTATAGACAAGTAAGAATTTGGTCATGAAGTGTAATAATTAACATATTCTGTGATAAACATCTTTCAGAAAAGCTCTCAGTAAATCAGATTGCCCCATTTTTAAGCGCGTTTAAAGGCGTGAATGAATACAGATATTTAGGTTAGCGAATACTGCGACGACCAGTGAAAACTTCGTTGAAGGCCGGTTATCATTAGTGTGAATGTACATACACATTCAGGATTAATTAAAGCAAATCAACTCCGGTGGATAGGGCATTAGCGTGCATACGGGACTACGGTAATAATTGGACTTATGTAAGCTGGCTTAATGGGGTTCCTTTGAACCAAGGAAACTACCTTTGAACTATGGAACTATAACACCTATATATATATATATATATATATATATATATATATATATATATATATATATATATATATATATATATATATTGTAATGGTAAAATATAAATGTATAAGAATTTCTGTTAGGGATAGGGTTCTGATTTGAAAGGAATTAAATTTAAGATTTTATTTGATGATGTATATTTAATGTTTTTATAATGTGAATTGAATTGACTTATATTGCATTTAAAAGTACTACTGGTATTATTAACTGGTTCTATATTATGTGGATTCCACGTTATATCAAAGATCTTGTATGTTAAATGTGCCTTACTTTTGTACCATAACGCATGCGTTGCGTATTCAATGAACTCAAATACCAAACTGTCAGATTTGCTAAATGATGACTTCTCAAAATTGTGATTTTAACTTGGTAATCGAAGTTGAAATTTGGAAATAAAACTAAATTTTTTACTTGTTTTACAGATGTTTACACAGCTATTGCATAAACATTTACACCTATACATAAAGTAATAAATGCAGGAAGTCACACCAATAATGAATACAAATAGCAGGGTTAAGATTAAAAATTAACTCACATGTGCATCGTCATATCTGCAAACGGATGTTTTCATACAGCTCGTTCCAATTATACACGTAGGTTCTTTCCAATCGATGATTGAAGCTATTGATCCACCAAGTTCGCTGCTGAAATACGTCCAATAATTCCACACTGGCCCTCGGATTAATGGTTGCTTTTGTTGTGGTAAACGTGCTTATTATTTGCTTAAAAGTTTCACTCAACCACTAAATTTATTGATAGTAATATTTATTTAATTGTTTTAAAATGTTTCAATAATTATCGGTTTATGTAATGTCTTAAGGTTGCAGAAATTTTAAATTAATATCACTTTTCTTTTTAGCATCCGAATGGAATATCAATTATTAAAATGTCGCAGCAGGAATAAAATACCAGTTGGAAAAAAATTAATAAAATTTTATTTTGGAAAACGTAACCACAAATAAATTTAAACAACCGAACTTTTTTAAACTCGTCAAACATTAATCGTAACAACTGTTAATTTTAATTCGTAATAAACTTTACGAACATGGACATATATCGGTAACCTAACTTTATTTTAACAAATGTAGGTTAATAATAATTGTTTCTGAACTTCTCGTCTCCGTTAAACTTGTATTAAAATCTCCCGATAATAAATGTGGTTAAATAACTTGCTTGTTAACACAAACACTACACTTTTTCAATAAAATTTTAACCTTTACAAAACAACTGGATGAAATAGAGAAAATAGAGAGAGTCTGCTCAGGAGCAATTCTTCATATACCCTTCTGTTAGTTACAACATTTTCAATTTTTTTTTAGAAATCCAAACAATGTAAACAGGTCTGTGATTGGTCAGAATAAATTCGAACACTTAACTAAATTATAAATTGTGCTATAACTTTCTTGTAAAGCTACTGATTTAAATTTTAAAAGCAGAAATGAAATCTGTGCAAAATTCCACAATTTGATACCAAACTTGGTATACCTCACTTAAAAATTTTACGAATTGACTTATTCTAAACTGAATTTGCTTATATCTAAAACATTTATTATATGTCCAAAATCTTAAATTTAGAGGAAAATTCTGTTCAACATAGGAAATTTGTATAGTTAACCCCATTTCACTAAATTTAAGTTCAAATTACTTGTACAAGGTAAATTACTGTATGGAAATGAGGAAAACCTCCTATTAATCACATTAACAATTTATTTTAAGCTCATATTACTCTAAAAAAACTATAAATTTGTAAAAAACCTTAAATTTAAAACTTAACCTAACTTAATTTAAATGTACAAATAATTTTCGTTTATAACGTTCAAATTAATCAAAATATTATTCATATAACTTATAAAATTTGTCTTTATCATTTTCAATGTTCACTTTGCTTGTACCGCTTAAATTTAAGTCACTTTAATAAACCATATTGTCTAACACATTTCTTCAAAAATCTTACATAAAAATGTATTTGCATGTAAATTTATTTATGCTAAAATTGTTCTGTACATCGTTCTTAATGTTTACTATGCACCACTTTGTTTGTCGCACAACCACTTCCATTAATATTGTGAGTAATGATTAAATTATGTTCGTACTGTAACCCTTCCTCGAATTTTCACATCTTTCCTGCATTTTACCTTACTTATAATATGACCCTAATATAAACCTAACTCTACTCTATGTGTTAAATACCTGTAAAACCCAAATGCCAAAATACTTTAAGTGAACTGTAATTTAATGAAGCAAAACTACGAACTTAATCGTACTTCCAGAAATAACCTTATTTAACCTTCCTGACATGTTTTTATGTAGCACAATGCTTTTTATGACTGAACCAAATTGTACAAATTTTATTAAGCCTGTTTTAACCAAAACAAATCCACTTTCTTGCAATCGTTTACCAAATTACATCAATTAAATGCATTGCAAAAGTATCGTAATTGAACTCAAATTGTTCTGTAGAAATTACCAGCTTAAACTCTCCAATCCCTATCTTAATCTTATCTAACCATCTCAATATATATATATATATATATATATATATATATATATATATATATATATATATATATATATATATATATCAGTGTTTCTGAAATAGGGTTCCGAATTTCTACTGCATGTAGAACTCATTAAAATGAGACAAAATGTTCATATAAATATGCGCTAAAACGCACCCTTAAAAAGTTACAGGCCCTTGAAAGGGTTCGAATTTAACTGATTTCATCCAGTTATTTCAAAAACGATAAAAGATAAAGAGACGAAATAAAGGAACATACATAACTTTTCACGCCGAGTAACATGAGCTAGGCCATTTTCGTTATTCGAATCATATGCGTCCTTTTCAGGGGATCAAAGGGTATCAAGTCCTAAAAATTTTGTACGACCTTTTGCAATTTTTTGACAAATTCGTAAATTTTGGACAGTTTTACGTAAAAATGTCGTCTTTGCGTAAGTCGATATCGGCAATGGTTTTTGTGTAAAATGAGTTTGAAAATTATCATTATTTGATAAAATTACTGTTATTCACTTCGGAATCAATTCAGAAACGTTCCTATTATTTAGCCAAATTGCATTTAGAAATAATCAGATTCATTTAGTACATAAACTAAGATTATTTTAATGTCGAGTTTTCCTTATTATTTACTTCACAAAACTATCCAGTTAAATTGCAATTAATAATTTCATATAAAATAAATAAGCTTAATTATGATCAGCATAATGCACTGTAATAATGAAATAATTAATAACACAATTTAATAAGAAACAAGGTAACCAACACTAATTACTATTAAAAGGGATAAATTACAGTAACTGTTCGAAATGACCACCATCCAATTTTTTTTAACAAATTCATAAATTTTGGACAGTTTTACGTAAAAAATGTCGTCTTTGCGTAAGTCGATATCGGCAACGGTTTTTGTGTAAAATGAGTTTGAAAATTGTCATAAATGTTCTAGAAATTATTGGATGGATACGTTAATTTTCATAACGAACACGAATGGGCGGAAGAAAATCCCCACAGTGTATTTCAGGCAAGACATCAAATTCGGTTTTCCATCAATGTTTGGGCCGGCATTTTAGGTGATCGGCTAATCGGGCCTCTCATATTGCCTAATCGGCTGAATGGTCAGGATTATTATAATTTCTTAGTAAACGATTTGTTGGAACTTTTAGAAGATGTACCTGTAATTGAACGTCAACACATGTGGTTTATGCAGGATGGAGCGCCGCCCCATTACCTCTTGAACGTAAGGGAACACTTAAATGAAGTTTATGGAGAAAAGTGGATAGGTCGAGGAGGTCCTGTTTCCTGCCCCCGGTCCCCCAACCTAAATCCGCTCGATTATTTTCTGTGGGGCCACCTCAAAGCGAAAGTGTACGAAACATCAATCGAAACCATTGAACAATTACGGGAGAAAATTGAAATCGCCTGCATGGAAATACGACAAACGCCAAGAATTTTGCAGAGAGTTTGCAAGTCTTTGAAACGTCGCACTAGATTATGCATTAAAATGGACGGTGGTCATTTCGAACAGTTACTGTAATTTCTCCCTTTTAATAGTAATTAGTGTTAGTTACCTTGCTTCTTATTAAATTGTGTTATTAATTATTTCATTATTACAGTGCATTATGCTGATCATAATTAAGCTTATTTATTTTATATGAAATTATTAATTGCAATTTAACTGGATAGTTTTGTGAAGTAAATAATAAGGAAAACTCGACATTAACATAATCTTAGTTTATGTACTAAATGAATCTGATTATTTCTAAATGCAATTTGGCTAAATAGTAGGAACGTTTCTGAATTGATTCCGAAGTGAATAACAGTAATTTAATCAAATAATGATAATTTTCAAACTCATCTTACACAAAAACCGTTGCCGATATTGACTTACGCAAAGACAACATTTTTTACGTAAAACTGTCCAAAATTTATGAATTTGTTAAAAAAAATTGCAAAATGGTCGTACAAAATTTTTTAGGTACTGTACTTTCCATCCTGAAAAGGACGCCTATGATTCGAATAACGAAAATGGCCTAGCTCATGTTACTCGGCTGAAAAGTTATGTATGTTCCTTTATTTCGTCTCTTTCTTTATCGTTTTTGAAATAACTGGATAAAATCAGTTAAATTCGAACCCTTTCAAGGCCTGTAACTTTTTAAGTGCGTTTTAGGGCACATATTTATATGAACATTTTGTCTTATTTTAATGAGTTCTACATGCAGTAAAATTGGAACCCTATTTCAGAAACATTATATATATATATATATATATATATATATATATATATATATATATATATAACGTCTACGTATTCTTTGAACAATTTTTAGCAAAATGATTATGTGCAATTTTCCCAATTCCTAACCCCTAAGAAGACATGGGTGGTTGAAGAAAAATGAAAAAATAAGTAAAGGGAATACTCTTAACCGCTGCTTAAGTCTTAAAATTATCATAAAACAAAACTTAAAATAATCATTTTTACTTAAAATTGTTCCAAGAATACGTATACGTAGTTGTTTGGCAAACACCCTATATATACATAATATATATATATATATATATATATATATATATATATATACAGGATGAGTCAGTTTTTTGTAGACAAACTTTAACAGGAGATAGAACACATGTTTCTAAAAAGAAAAGTTCCTATAAACATATGTCGTAGAAGGCTTCGTTTCCGAGATACAGGGTGTGAATATAATTTTTTTTTCTCAAGTTTTCATTATAACTCATAAACGAATGCTTAGATTTTTTCATGTTGGGGGGATAATGTCTATTAATTAAGGGGCATAAAACAAGCGATAAGGATTTTCACAAACTTGCACAGTGGCGGAGTGGAGGGGGTCCTCAACCCCTTTCATAAACAGAACTTCTACGCCAATGACTATTTTTAAAAAAAAACTGTTATTTTCATTATCTACATAAAGTTTAACAAAAATAATGTACCTTCTTCTGTTTCGAAATTCCTGTGAGTTTCCCGAGTTATTTTGATTTCTAGTGTTTGATGTGGTACTAAGTTAAGTAATGTACTTTATGTGAATAATTGAATATAAAGTTTTTAATAAAAAAGATATAATAAAACATTTAGAGCCATTTTAGTACCTAACGATCGTTTCTTTAAAATTTCACATACATTTTCATTTATAAATAGGTAGGTTATCGGTTTTTTTTTTAGTATCCATTGTTATTATCCTCGTACAAAAAGAAAGAAATGCATAATTATTATTGTTATGCGGTCAATACTTTCTGTATAATTATGTATGTATCAATTTCGCCATAAACATGTATGTAGTTTTTAAGTGAGATTCTAATAAGTTAGAGACCGCTGCTCACTTGCTCTCATTAAAGAGCCGCCACTGTATCAAGCCATGCTCAAATACAAGACATTTGTAAATTGAAATCTGTTTAGTACACTAATTTTAACAATCCTTATTTATTATTGTAACAATACTTAATTAATAATTGTGAAATTAATAAGAATTCTTAGCAATAACGATTTATGAATAAATAACAATAACACTAGTATAATAAAATTAGACACTGTTCAAAATGTAAACCGTTCTTTTCAATACACATTTCACAGCGACGTACAATAGAACGCCTTAAGTTAACTAAATGATGCACCCTTATTTCATTGCAACAAAGATGATACTCCTTGGAAAACAAGTAAGTATTAAATTTTATATTTTGAAACGACAGTTTGACTTTTTACAAACACTTGCTTCATCTTAAATAATTTCACTGTTGTTAATTATTGTTTTTAAGTTCAAAAAGTTATTTTATTTGATTTGCCAGCTTTTAATTAGTGTAACATGCCGTTTACATTTACAAATAGCGAACAAGCCGACATTCATTTTATTTATGGATTCGCAAATGGGAATTCAAGGTACGCATAGGTATTCTTTGAACAATTTTTAACAAAAATGATTATGTGCAATTTTTCCCAATTCCTAACCCCAAAGAAGACATGGTCGGTTGAAGAAAAATGAAAAAATAAGTAAAGGGAATACTCTTTACAGCTGCTTAAGTCTTAAAATTCTCATAAAACAAAACTTAAAACAATCATTTTTGCTTAAAATTGTTCAAAGAATACGTATACGTAGTTCCTTCACGGATACCTATATATATATATATATATATATATATATATATATATATATATATATATATATATATATATATATATATATATATATATATGTATAAATTCTAAAAATGTGTATCGGACTACTCAGTGGCTCAGCGGTTAAGGTATCAGACTAGTAAGTGAAAGGTACCAAGTTTGAATCTGAGTGTAATCAAGTGCTTGAGAATAAATCCTACTAAATAAATTCGACTCAAGTGCGAAATTAGTGCTCCTCAGGACTAAGCATTCACAACTTTTTATAGCAAACGTGTTAGTATCTATGTAATTGAAATAGGTATCAAATAATTAAAAATGTGTAGTTTTTATGATGAGAAACCATTTTAGTTCATAAAATTATGAAATTAGAAAACTCAGTAGCAAAAACGAGTCTAAATAAATTTCAGTTATTCATAGTTCCCAATATTGTTAGTATTTAAAGAAGTATAATTAGTGTTTTCCTTACTAGATTCAAATCCATTAGCAAGTTCAATCTACTCTTTAGAGTTAGTAGACCATAGTTTATAAATGGTAACAATAATTTGTTAAGTGAACTTTTCACACGCCCTTATTATTGTCGTAATGATAAAAACTAGTAATTCCACTAAAATTCTTTATTTTAAATAAAACACAACGCATTTTGACTCCATGTGTCACTATCAGGAGTAACAGATTAAAATGAAAGTTTTCAGAAAAGTAGTTCTACCCTGATTGTTACCAAAATGAGTGACATAATGCCATCATTATTTTAACCAATATATCCACTGCATCAGTACATACAGTGAGGACGTTTAGGTTGGAATAAATTCAATATCTCGTAAAGCACAATTTTTTTCAAAAATCGCTCGGACCCGTCGATTTTATATTTTTTCGGGGCATATTTTGCGAGAAAAAAAATTTTATACAGGGTGTCTCAAAAAAGATTTGCTAAACAAAATTTTTTTTCAAATTGCAACCCAATTTTTTATTGCATTTTTGGATTGCCCTTACAATTCTAAACATTTGTCATGTAGCATGTGCTATACCTAAGTCCAAGCGTTTTGCAGTTATTCGCATTCAAAATTTAAAAATTGAAAAAAGATCATGAAGAAAACGAAAAATAAAATAATTTTTATAACGTTTTATTATATCGAAAACAAAGATTCGTAAACTTAAAAATAATTTTATTTCAGCAAATGTTCGAAATGTCCTCCGTTAGTCAACTAACGCCCGAAATGGTTCGAAATGTGCAGCAGGAATTTGTAGATCGATTAGACTATTCTGTCTACAGCTATTGTAACAAAACGCTTGCACAGGTCGATTTTATTTTCAATTACGCATCGTACGCTATTATTGGATGTACGAATGACGTCCATCACTTTCGCGTACATGACGTCACTATTATTTTTAAATAGAACAACATGTTTTCTCTACATTTTAAATTCTACAACAATAGACGATTACAAAAATGTATAATACTTATTAGTCCAAATCATTGGTTTGTGAATTAGAGACGAATGTTGTATCAGAAATTTTAGTTATAAAACTTTATTGAAATGACTGGACTAATAAATTTTTAGTTTTATTATTCTAAATAATTAACAAAATACTTAGATAACTAAATTAAATGTTCAAATTGCATACCGTTGACTAACTGGCAATAACCAAGACGGTTTTAAATTCTTCCAACACTTCATTTAATGTTTCCCGGCGAATGAGTCTTACCTCATTAAGGATTCTCTCTTTAAGTCTTCGATGTTGGCAGGTCTATTGGAGTATACTTTAGATTTAAGATAACCCCAAAAGTAAAAATCAAGGGGGGCTGTATCAGGAGATCTTGCTGGCCACTCTATAAACCCTCTCCTACCTATCCACCTGTTGGGAAAAGTAGCGTTTAAATAATTACGCACTCTCTGCGCATAGTGTGGTGGTGCACCATCCTGTTGAAACCATATCAAATTACTAGGCATGTGTGATTGTTATTATCTGGATATAACGCAGCAATTGCTGGAATAATATCATTTTGTAACATTTCTAAATATTTTTCAGCAGTCAACATTCCTTCCATAAAAAATGGTCCCAAAATGTTGTTGCCAACAATTCCTGCCCAAATATTAATTTTTCAGGATACTGAGTGTGGGCCTCCATCATCCAATGAGGATTAGTGTCTGACCAGTATCTACAGTTTTGCTATTAACAGTACCATTTAAATAAAATGTTGCTTCATCTGTAAATACTACATGTTTTAGAAATTGTGGGTCATTATTACATCGCCCCATTATAACTTGCAAAATTCCATCCTTCTATCAAAATCATCTCCGTTGAGTTCATGAACTAAATTAACTTTGTACGGGTGAAATTTATTTTTTCAAATATTTTACAATTGTAGATTTACTCAATGAATTTTCCGCCGAGTTGTCTACTGGATATGTGTGGATTTTCTTTAACATTTAGGAGCAAATCCAACTGCTCATCATCACTAATTGCAGAACGACCTTTATAATTATCTCTGACATGACCAAATTCTCTAAATTTTTTCTGTTTTCGATACAGTGGATTGACAAATAGAACGATCTGATACTTATCATTCCATAATTCACAAACTTCTTGCTGGGTACGGGACTTGTCACCATACCCACACATTATTAAAATTTCAATTCTTTCTTGTTCGCTTAAACGTACCATTATTGAGAACTTTAACAAATAGGTAATTGACAATTCAGTACTTATTGTTTGACATTAGCATTGTAAACAAAAACTAAACATGTCAAAAAAAAACAAAAGACAAAACCATTATAATGAAAACCTATCATCATTGTTAGTCCAGTCATTTCAATAAAGTTTTATAACTAAACATTTCTGATACAACATTCGTCTCTAATTCACAAACCAATGATTTGGACTAATAAGTATTATACATTTTTGTAATCGTCTATTGTTGTAGAATTTAAAAATGTAGAGAAAAACATGTTGTTCTATTTAAAAAAATAATAGTGACGTCATGTACGCGAAAGTGATGACGTCATTCGTACATTCAATAATAGTGTACGATGCGTAATTGAAAATAAAAATCGACCTGTGCAAGCGTTTTGTTACAATAGCTGTAGACAGAATAGCCTAATCGATCTACAAATTCCTGCTGCACATTTCGAACCATTTCGGGCGTTAGTTGACTAACGGAGGACATTTCGAACATTTGCTGAAATAAAATTATTTTTAAGTTTACGAATCTTTGTTTTCGATATAATAAAACGTTATAAAAATTATTTTATTTTTCGTTTTCTTCATGATCTTTTTTCAATGTTTAAATTTTGAATGCGAATAACTGCAAAACGCTTGGACTTAGGTATAGCACATGCTACATGACAAATGTTTAGAATTGTAAGGGCAATCCAAAAATGCAGTAAAATAATTGGGTTGCAATTTGAAAAAAAAAAAATTTGTTTAGCAAATCTTTTTTGAGACACCCTGTATAAAATTTTTTTTCTCGCAACATATGCCCCGAAAAAATATAAAATCTACGGGTCCGAGCGATTTTTGAAAAAAATTGTGCTTTACGAGATATTGAATTTATTCCAACCTAAACGTCCTCACTGTATAAAGAACATGTGTTTTTCCTACTAGATTCAAATTGATCAGCTACTACAATCTGCCCCTTAGAATTGCTAAACCATGGATTAAAAATGGTAGCAGTAATTTGTTAAGTGGACTTTTATACAAAAAAAAAGTGATAGAATGCTATTTCAATCGAAAAAATCATTTGCACCTATCTTAAAAAAATGTGTAATTAATGAAATATGCAAAAAATCTAGAACAGAAACTATTTTTAACTACTGTGAAGTCAGCATTAAGCACTAGGTCCAAGGATAGTCTTAATTTAAAATTCCAAATGAAAGAAAATGTGGATTTCATTAGGTTGCTTGGAAGTAAAGAGGTTTCTGAACCCCTATAATCACTTGGAAGTAAGGCTGGTTAATTGATATGATTATACTTTTTTTTGTGCCAGCATATCCTTTAAGCCATATGACTAAAGATAATTAACTATTACTTGCATCAGTAACGACAGTCACTTTGTAACTCCTTATTGAGATGACCGGGTTGAGTAATACAGACGTGCTTCAAGAACGAACATTTGATTCTCAAATTATACCAAAAAACTGTAAAAGAATGTTTCTTCTATAATATGAGTAATGAAATTTAATTGACTGATTTGATATTTTATTGAAAAACATATGTGGTGTTTACATTTTAATTTCAAAAAGTTATACAAGTGGTCATTGAGAAACCTTTTAGTAATAACAATAATGAGTAACAAATAAAATAAATGACAATAAGTAGTGAAAATTAAGGCCATAAATATATACATTAGTTACTAATGCAATCAATGGCAACTTTAAAAACTAATGTGACGTCTTCTTTCATTATTATCAGCACTTTTTACACTTGCAATAGTATGAGTTTTGAAAGACGGAGTATGATTTATGACATCTGCACATTTCTTATTGCTTGGTAAAGTTCCATATTCAATATGGTTTGAAAAATGTTTCAATAGAGACTCTGTCATTACAGCTGACCATCTTCTGCGACTAATTCTTTTTTCTACTAAAAAATGTAAATCGGTAAAACTAGATTTGTTTCAATAAAAAATACCTCTACCATTGATTGTGGAGGAAGATAAACATTGTACATTACTACGCCTACGAAACAGTTCACTCTATAACCAAGATTTGATTGAGGTAGGTGACCTATTTTCCAACTGGGGAATATTTGCAACTGCATTAGATAACTGATGACTTGACGGAAGTCTATGTTCATGGATTGCTAGGTAACACACCAACTCGTTCTCTGATATGAATAATGGTATCTAAACAGGACTGAAGTTCTCAATTTACCAAAAGAGGAACACGTCTATTTAACTTTCCCCTTATTTCAAATCGTTTGTATCTTCCTGCAAATTCACTTTCTTCTTCAGATAAGGTAGACTTACAACTTGTAGGATTAATTGAATGCAAACGAGCATAATCTGCAAGTGTAATTCTTTCAAGTTCACCAGCTCGCCTGCGATTAAGAATCATAAGAGAAATTAAAGTAACAGAAACCAAGTTTTTCCACAATTCAAATTGAGCATTATTTTCATCTATATTACTTAATTCTTGAAAATATTTCCTTCTATTTATTCGTAGATAAGCCACTAACTTAGCTGTGTCATCTGTAGATGGCAAGGCTACTACTTTATGG
This sequence comes from Vesta saturnalis, assembly GCA_036346205.1. Classification (NCBI taxonomy): domain Eukaryota; kingdom Metazoa; phylum Arthropoda; class Insecta; order Coleoptera; family Lampyridae; genus Vesta; species Vesta saturnalis. The sequence continues at coordinate 128,872 of JARFJB010000017.1, read as the reverse complement.
CGCTGATGTACCAAAAATCTTGTACGTCCTTCTTTCCCTTTTTGTTCTGTAATTTAAGACATTCTACATCCCAGATATCAGCTGCTTTTTTACATATTATTGTAAGCATAGTAGCAGTGGTAGGTGCAGTATAAATAGTACTGCTGTCATTTAAACCTGCGACTTTATTAATAGCAGCAACAACTAAGTCATATTTGGAAAGAGAGATTAACGCGGGAAAATCTGTTACCCTGATATCAGAGCTGTTTGAGCATTCAAACGTAAGCCTCTACCTAGCTCTCCGAGCACATCGATAATTTAGCTTACGCTAAATTAGATTTCTCAAAAAGATAACAATCTGCTCGCGTCGTTATCACAATGCCACGCAGATTGTGTGAAGACGACGATGGCGACGGGATCTGGATCGACTTCGGAGGGACACCGAGCACCGACGCGCCGACTTGGTATGGATCCGCCATGCCCAGCCGGCTACTATCTCCACAGCGACAGAAAAGGATAAGAGCAAAGAAGACGCCGCCAACAGACGTCGTCCCGTCAGTGGTGGCCCCACTAACGGCTCCGACGACGTCCGCCGCCGCACAACCCGCACCGATTCGAGAAGAAGACCAGAGCCAGGGATCTACCGACGACTTCAGGACACAGAAGAAGAAGCCAAAGGTTCGCCAGCCTACGCCGCGGCCTACCGACAACGGGTTCGAGGCTCTCGAGCCCTACATGGACAGCCCTGCAGCGATGGAGCAGACAGCAAGAGAAGACTCCAGGGAGAAGGTGTCTCCGGTAATCCTTCGTCAGAAGGAGAACTGGATTACGTTCTCGCGAGAAATTAACTGACAGCGGATCACTTTCACGAGAGCCAAGGCCTTCAGAGAGGGAATCCGGATTCAGCCTGCCTCACTTCAGAACCGAGACAGGCTGATTAGGTATATGTATAGGTGTGATACTCCGTATCACACCTACCAGGTAAAGAGCGAGCGATTTGCTAAGGTGGTGATACGCGGCGTGCCCGTAGAGCTATCCAAGGTTGACGTTAGCTCAGAGCTAAAAACGCAAGGTGTTAATGCTCTCCCTGTTTTTAGGATGAAGCAGCGAGGACGCCCCATCCCCCTCGTGATGGTGGAGTTGCCGTCCGAGGACGACAGGAAGAAGATTCGGGAGGTGCAGCACGTCGCCCGCCTCCGAGTCACCGTCGAGGATTTGCGGCGGAAATCCGACATCGGGCAGTGTCACCGGTGTCCGTCACGCACAGCGTTGCTGCAGGGCGGCAGCTCGCTGTGTAAAATGCGCCGGCGATCATCACAGCAGTGAATGCCCAAAACCCCGTACAGACCGGGCAAAGTGTGTTAACTGCGGTGAGGACCACCCCGCCAGCTACAGGGAATGCCCGAATTCCCTCGACCTCCACAAAGGAAGAAGACGGAAGTACATCAGAGGCCGAAAAGGACACCGCCGACGGCGGCGCCTTCTTCACCCCGGACCGGCGTCAGTTACACTCGAGCGACAGCAGTCAAGGTTGAGAAGGCAGAAGTACCGAGAACGGCTCCCGCCGCTGTCGTTACCCCGCCTGCTCAACCTGCCTTAGAGTTCGACGCCATATTGAGCCTCCTGAGAGGTCTCGATATGGAGAAGGCTCTACCTGTCATCCGTAAGGTGGCAGCGGTGCTCGTTCAGGCGCAAACTACGATGGACCAGTGCGGAGAGATCCTCTCTCACGGTTCAGAGGTGGTTGCCCTTTTCGGGTAATCACACAAAGGTTTGGAGCGAAGTCAATTGCCCCAAATAAGTATACAGTATCGACAATTTAATTTATTCTGTTCTCTTAAAACCGACAAGGTTTCACATCACCTAACACATGTTTCTATGTATTTCAGATACGCAGGGCATCAGCAACCAGCCACAACCGAACGACAACAGGACAGTCCACACAACATACTCCAACATTACCACATCTCCACAACACATCTTTTTTTTTACGAACGACCAACAATGCAAAGCACAACACTGTCAGCAGGCAATCCACACAACCCGCAACCCAACAACTTCGCAATCCACGTGCTGAAGAGGAAGAAGATTCCTGAGCAGCGCACCACCAATACAACACAATACACATTTATTATTATATTTAGTTTTAATTATGATTCGTATATAAAAAATGAATTGTTAATATCTAAAATTTTTAATAAACTTTGTTGAACTTGAACTTACCCTGTTATCTATAGCTTTTGCTGCTAGCAACAATTGTCCAATTAATCGAAGGCGTGCTCTCATCATTTCATCATAATGCGGATCGGCATATAAAGAACACAAGTAATTAGCTAGTGTAATAGCAAGGTTATCATAGCAAATAATTTTAACACATTGGTCCCCTCGAAAACTGGAAAAATGCGAGTACGTAAATTGTAACCAGCCTTTGGATGAATTTTGCGTAATTAAGATCATCCTAAAACAACTGTACTCTTATTGGAGTCACTTTCCGCCATACACTTTTTGAAGTGAACATAGTGTTGATTTTTTAAAAAAACCTTTGCACGAAGCACAAGGCAAATAATTATGACTAGAATCATTTTCAATGTGAGATCTTCCAGCAACATGAAAACTTCCGGTATTATCAGAAGGATCTGTATTATGAATAAAGTCGCTCCTTTTGCGAATAGTTTCTATTAAACGTCTTCATTTCACAACCTAAGACAGCATTTAAAAATATGAGCTCTCCATACAAAGGAACTTAGTGACAAATGTAGTAGAATAGACGTTTTGTGTATGCATATAACACGAGATTAACCTTCATTACAAACAAATGTGAGAAAGATCACTGATTAAGTTAAAAACACCAACATTTTTGGTGTCACCAAGAAAAATTTGGCCATAAACTGCACATAACATTTAATTAAAAACACTACACAGGCTACTACTCATCTAAAAGGATGTGTGATTAATAACTAATAGATTTTTTAAAAAGTCCAGACATCAGAAATCTTAAGGATTATGGTGAAATATGTTGACTATGTAAGCATCTACTTAGAATGCTACATCATCCCCATTCAGAAGTGATTGAATTAAAAATAAAATAAATACCTAAATTACTACTACTACTACTACTACTACTACCACATTTGTTAATAAACTCTAGTCAATACAAAAATGTAAAATGAAAAATCGCTAACCTGGAGGTAATGACATCCATTTTATTACAACTGATTCAGTTTTGTGTGAAACCATAAAATGCTGAGGAAACTTCGTGTAAGAATTTTTACAATGTATGCAAAAATATTTACAGGGTTGTTTCTTTTCATCGTTAATAGAATCCACTAACAAATCAGGAACAGAGTCATCAGTATTAGGATTATATGCAGGTAATGTTACTTGACTTCGATCATAAAACACATACGGGGAATGTTTTGCATTACATATGGGGACATCATTTACTATTGTAGGAAGTTCATTAACATTATCAATGTTACTACCTAAAAATATGATGATTGAAAGAATTCAACAAAAGCGATACATTCCCAAGTTTACCACAGTGGCCATTTATCTTCCGTACTTCTTCAGCATTAGATAAAATGCCTATTTGATCATCTGAATGACTACTACCTGGCACGTTACCGGATACTTCACTTTCTAATTCAACAACATGATAAGGATTGCTGAAACAGATTTCTATAGTGACATTGTCATTTTTAATATCCATACATGTGATTGGTCTGAATTTGCAGTAAAATTCGTATCTAAAAAATAATTGTACTGAGAAAAACACAGGTAATAGAGTAAGAAAATTACCACTGATGTGGTCATCGTAACAGATAGTTTCCTCAGAAGAATAGAACAATGGCTTACTGTATGTGTGTTCATTGGAGTCATAGTTAGATACCACATAATGTTCCTGTTCATTTACAGAGTATGTTTCGTTGAAACTTCTTACAGTGTATCATCTGCAAGTTAGTAAAGCACAGAAGATAACCTAGATGTGATTAAGAAATTACCAACGATTATATTATCCAAATCAAGTGCATTGCGAGAATAAAGTGATTCTTGATTGCAAGCGTGCCTTGTACAGGAGAGACTTCAAATTGGGATACTTCATCACTAGTGTTCAATGCCACTGTTTCATCTTCTAATACAATGTATTGTATTTGTGAATCAACCTGATCAGTTTCCATATATGCAATGTGTAATGTCATCTACAAATGAGTAATCATTACATGTAGAGCAAATTTTAGGATGGTACCTTTTATCTGAATCTTACCATCTAGAAAGTTATAATGGAGCTTGTTACATCAAATTGCCAGATGTCGGCGTAAAAAACATCTACAGTGATCAAAATGATTATCAGTGCAAATTAACAGGTTAAGTGCCATATCTACCGCTGAATGAAATTTTTAGCCACAGCGGTCCCCAAGGACCTCGGGTAACGTTTTAGTTTACAATCTCTACAGGCCAGTGGACCGCGATATGATATGGTTTTCTTGCTGAAGGACCGCTATGGCACTTTAGAACATTTTGCATATGCAGTATGGAAAAATTTTAATTTATTGAATTCATAAAATATACATTTCTTAAAATATTTTTACTATTTTGCTACAAGGAATTCTCATGAAAGGTTTTGCAAAATGTATGCTTATTTATTGTACATTGCAAAATGGCAAACAAAAATGGGGTTGTTCTTCACAATCTTCACAATATGTTGCAACTTTTTTACTGTGTTTTTGGAAATTTCTCCATTTAATTTTTTGGTAGCAGCCTTTACAAAACCTTCGTACCTTGTGAACAGGACCTTCTTTCTTTTTATTGCGTGCGTATTCAGAACGTTTCGTTTCCTAGAGGTCGATGGTTTTGGAACCGTTCGTTTTCGATTATGTCTTCTTCGAAATGCTAGCTCTTCGATTACTTTTTCTTTAAATTCAGTGATTGACATAGATGAATCATTAATTTTTGAAAAGGAAATGACCGTTGACCATTGCTGTACCAGTATAACTTCAATGGCAATTATTCGATACCACTTGAGGGTTTCCTCAAAGAAGTATTGTAACTTGCCATTTGATCGGATATGTCGATAGAGCTTTTCCTTTGTTATACTCGATTATGGCAAGTGGCTTTTCAATTGACATAAATGTCTGTTGACAGACACTGTTTAATCTGTATGTCTCGTAGAACAGCAAAATATCGCGTCGATCTTTCCACTTCATTACACAAATTCCGCGATTGTTTTCTTTGGAAATTATTTCTCCAACTTTTAACCTTTTAGAAATTACTTCTTTGGGATTTCCACGTCTGTTTGATCGTAACTTGCCTATTAGGTGTGTTTTTGGTCTAATAATTTATTCGCTAGCTCTAAACTAGTATAATAGTTATCAGTTATGGCTGTTCTACCACTATTGAGAAGTTTGTGAGATAACTTCATTACCATATTTGTAGGTACCGAACCACCTCATCTCGTTTCTTGGCGTATATCTTCATATTCCAGGTAAAGCCTGTGACACAACAAAGCTTGAATACTTTTATAGCATATTTGTGTGCTATAATGCTATATTGTTTCATGATTAGACGACCTCTAAATGGGATTAGATATTCGTCAATGCAATGTACCGATCAGGTTTATATGCATTTTGGAATTTTTCAAGCAACAAGTTTACAAGCGGTTCTACTATGAACAAACAATCGCCATCAGGATAATTCTTATTATCAGTAAAATGCCAAACTTTTAGTAATAATTCAAAGCGATTTCTACTCATTACAGTAGATATGATATTCTCCTTGAAAAGCTTTCTTTTGCACCAATAATGGCACACTTGACATTATAACCATTCATATATCCTGGAATACCTAAAAATTTTTCATTTCGGTTTTATCTGTGGGTTGCCATGACGTAATCTTGAGAATTAAACATCAGTAGAAGATGTAACAAGTTGGGTTGCGTAAAGATTGGTTTAATCTTCCATTAAATTTAGAATAGGATTATCAATAAACAGAGAAAGATATTCAAAGGGACTTTTATCAACTAGAAGTGCTGCAATTTCCGTCATTACCAGTATAGTCAAATTGTAAATGATTGCCTTGTGTATCTTTCCAATGCACATTATAAACTTCGACCACAGAAACATCATCAAAATAATCTTCTTCAAGAATGTTAGTTTGATTATTGGAACTGCCACTAGTTTGGGGTTTGTTATGATTCGAAATATTCACAATTGGCACAGAAATGGCGGATTGAGCCTTGGGATAATCTAGGTTCTTCAGATATATTACGATGAATTGAAGAAAGTGTAGCTAAAAAACTAGTACTAGCGTGTCGTTTTCAAAAATCACTCGAAATGCTTTCTGATGAATAACTCTGAATGCAGTTTAGATCAAACAACGGATCGTCAATTGAGTCCGTAGATGAAAATGGATCATCTTCTGAGTGAGAAGATTCTAATAAAAATACAAAGTTAACAAAACAATAGGTAATTACCGTAGAATATTATTTTATACCTTCATCTGCTACAATAACCTTGGCCATCTCTTAAGATTCGTTTAGTACGGTTACTCATTTTGAAGCACTAAGAAATAATGATAGCTCAACAGCGTAACACGAACTAACATAGGCAACATTATCGCCTAGGGCCACAGAGGTCCCCAAAGACCGCTGAAATTTTTTCGATTTATTAGACAATAATAAAAAAAAACATCTTAGAAACTAATTTTAATGAACTATTTCATTAAAAACCATCACAAAATATTGATGGCCCGTCAAGATTCCTCCAAAATTTTCATGGCGCTTAACGTGTTAATGTACATAATGCAATTATTGTACTTGGTTACAACGTTGTACTTCCTATAAATATTTATAGAGGTTTTCTTAAAAACTTCACTTTAACATAGTGGCTGTATTTTTTTGCAGCATGAAACACAAAGAAAATAAGATCCTTAAAAGTGGTCTCGCTTCACTCTGTATTAATACAAACAGTATAAAGGCTTCCATAACACTGATGTGTATTGCTGTATGAGCAGAGAAGTATCATAATAGCCTACATTATATACTGGATAAGGAATATTCTATAAAAATTATCTTCAATTACATCTTTTACATCGTTAAGTAGTATTTTGTTGCAAACTTGCTGCTTATCGTTTGCATTAGACTGAATGGGAGAAAGATCATTTTACAAAAGTACGACAGGGACCTTACGACAGATACTGTATAAAATTCTTTTTAAGAGGGAGATGTCCTCTATAGGAGAATGTGGTTAAAAAGAATATATTTGAAACCATACCCACCATGGCAAACAATAATTTTGGCAGCATAATATTTATGACCAAGCCATTTTGCCTCTGCGTTTTGTGTTGATGTTTTGCACATATGATATATTTCATCCTCAATAAATTGCACCTAAGTAAGCATTTTTTATTATATTGAAGCTTAAAACTACCTAAATTAAACTTAAAGCCTAGTGCAAGAAACAAAACGAAAGGGTAATCAAATAAATGGCACGGTTAATAAAACAAAACGCTAAGCGAGAAGAAAACAAATGCAGGTGGGATAATAACAAAGGGGATAACAAAGAACAGCATGGTGTGTGTACAGCATCTGAAATCATTACATCTAATTATAGTAAATGGATTTTTATTAAAAAGCTTACCTTAACATAATTTAATGGTCCAACTGTACATTCCCCAAATACAGCAACGGTACTCAGCTACAGTTGCACTCTCATACAAGCTGTGTCAATGCAAGACGTACTTATGGGACCACGAAACCGGAAACGGTATTCTGATGATTTTATTAAAATTATGGTGCATGAATTACATGTTATTCGGACTAAAATCAAATACAAAATCAGTAGTACATGTGTTAAACTAATCAAATAACTAAAATAAACAAAATGGTATACTGCGACCACCTTAACCATAGGAAAATGTCTTTAGAGTACCTCCAAGTTTAGAAGATTATTTTTATTTAGCTTCTTATTGTTTCGTTGCTAATTGCACAAAAACCTCTTACAAGTATACACAAGCTAGAACATCAAGAAGCCGAAAGGTAGAGGTAAAAGAGTTTGACTATTCCTTGGTGTAACAAGAATACATTCACATTGAAAAAGCAAGCAGCTATTTCCATCGAAAAAAAATTGATAGAAGTGCTGGTATACCGAAGCGCTCATATGCCACCTTTAAGGTGTTTTGGTACCTTTACTGAAGAAGAAGTGTCATTACTGAAATATTTTACTCATAGGAAAAAATTTATTCTTTATAAATTATGCTGCTTGTAGGGATCCAAAATATTTATTTAAATATTTTTACTTCACACATAAGTACTGGTACACATTGTTTTTACACAAGCACAACTTTCATAAAGACTAAATTTTTATTGCAAAGATGATTGAACTTTGTATATAGTTGACATGCTTCGGCATCGACATTTGTTAGTAAATTTCGTCAGAATAATTTTAAACAAAGGGGGGAAAACGTCAGCCTGATAACACTAAATCAGCAGAGAATTTTATAATTCGTGCAAATAAATAAATTTATTCACTTACTCAATGTAACAGGTGGATAAGGCTGGATTCCTTTCGAAATTCGAACACAATCTCTACACAAATATGATTTCACAATTCATAACATACTATATAGTAGCCCACGAGACATTAAAAAAAACTATGTTCGTCAATATTCGCGTGTGAAAATGTACAAGTACAAAGTAGCGGATGCTGACGATAAGTCGATAACAAACATCTCTGAATGGCTATGTTGCTGTAGTTGCAGTTGCTTGAGTTTCTAGTTACCAATGTACAATAATGAAATATGCGCTGTCTCCCTCTCACTATTTAATTTACACTTTTCTAAATTGGCTTGTAAAAAAAAAAGGAAAAGGTCACGTATTTCATTCCCTCCCCAGGGAGAAGGGCGGGCTGCTCGAGCTTTCCGAGCTCCTTCAGCCACAATCATGGTGTCCCAGCATACATACATACATTACGTATATATGCATGGTGGGGTTAAGGATGGGTGTGGTCAGGATAGGATCGAAAGGAACGGAGTTAGTGTTTTTAGGGGGGAAATACTACCCCAGTATTCGCCTAAGCAGCCGCACATGATGTGCATATACGCAGTGACCATGCCGCTACATGTGTATGAGGAAAAGCCCCTGAAAAAACCTCATACAAGGCAGACGGTAACGGGAATTGAACTTATTACCTCCCGAATGCTATGCAGATCGTGTCATCATTACGCTACCAGCTCGGTAATTGGCTTGTAAATAAATACGCATGGGTACAAAAAAATTTAAAATTAATTTAGTAGATACACATTTATTACACCATGGCATTGTTATATATACTACATATCAATGAATATAGGTAAAAATGTACATTTGGAGATTACGATAGTGTTCAACACATTAGAACTTTACCACTACCATTGTTTATACATGATACTATTATACTGTTTTATGTCATTTTTACATAAGTTTATTTAAAATACAATGAAATAAATATCTTGAAGTGACTGACAGTTGTGCATTTGCAACTATCTGTTCATCCATTTTACGCACAATTTTACATTTAGCTGCCTATTTTTCACCATTTAGGTGACTTGAAGCGTTTTAGCGTCGTGAATGTTAAATGACTGCTTTCATGCAATTTTAATTTCATGTAATGTTTCAAGTACCTATCTAGAAATTCGGGAAACTTCCAAACGACCTTGTACTATTATTTCCTTGAAAAATTCCTACCCAAAATCAGCAGGTAGTTTCTTAGATCTTCTGTTTCCATGTACTTTACAAAGAATTAAAACACCGTTTACAAGAGAAGAGTTTAAAGTTGTACTCTCTTGGATGATTCACCAAATAAACGACACGTTTTTTTATTATTTGTGGATAAATACAAAAAAATCGCATTTCATAAAATCTACCGATATAAACGCCGAATCAATGTTTGTTCGGAAAACTCCTTATGGACAGGAGTTCGAATCGTGCCAGTGACAAATTTTTTTATAATTTTAAACTTTAAACAGAATAATGGGTCGTCCAAGAAAATACGTTCATGATCACGATTATCCTAAACTACATATTGCATAATGTCTAGATTTTCAATACCTACGTCAGAATCGGGCAAGCAATCTTGTTTTTAAGATAAAATGTCATTATACCAAATGCTTAATAAATCCTTAAATATGAAATGAAAATTAACAAAGAGACAGAAATGGTGACAAATCTTTCAATGCTGTTGATACTAATCTCTTGAAATAGCAAATTTGTTATTGTTGTAAACAGGAAACGACCTTGAGACACTGAATAGACTAAAGATTTCATTTTGATTTAATGCAGTTTTATTACCATACTTATCATTTACAGACTGCAACTGTGAAATTATCATAACCGTCGCGTCGTTTATTTAAATATTTTGCGAGAGTTGTAGGTTTTGATAACCTTATAAGAAATCCTTTACGTCAAAAGGTTGATTATCAATATAAGTCAAACAGCATGTACGTCAATAATATTGTAAAAGGGGTTCTTTAGAATATTTACAATATTTAATGCTGTACGACTGTGAGCATTGACCTATTAAATCTTATCAAATACTTTCTTTGAGAATAGAGAGAGTCAAAGTGCACATCAGATATTACCCCTGTAGTTATACGAAATTACGTCAGAAGGTCATTAAGCGATCCGAACTGCAGTGGCGTACATTTAGTATTCATCGTTCTTATAATAAAGTTTCCCCACGGAATATAATTTGATTTCTTATTAAATCCATATATGTTTACGATAAGCTGTGCACCCACAAGGTCAACGCGGTGTAAAATGGCTTATTTGAAATATATAACATTAAGCAATGAACAATGTGTCATATAACATCAAACAGAGCCTGAATAAATATTAGAATGAAAATGCAAATTATAGCAACATAATATATCAGCGTTCGCTATTAGTTCTAGCGTTGCACGTTATTCAATGGTTCTAGTAAGCTTAGAAAAAGACATGTTACTTTAAACCTAATTTAATCATGAGAGTTATCCATCGGAAGAAAATCCTTCGTTGAAAAGATCACGTCGTTTTGTCCAGATATCCAGCTTAATTGTGAAAAGATCACTGTAATAAGCAACATTAACTGCTTATTTAACTCGCAGAATATCATCGTCACAACTCTCCTAAGCAATGGTTACATTTTAAGTTTTTCATTTCTAGAGATTAGTACTTTGCTCAAGTCCACAGCTTGTTATGAAACATAGCACAGGAACACTACTGCAGCAGGAATGACTTAATTTTTTTTGTAGAAATATGTTTGATAGAAATAGCATGTTATTTAATGTCTTTAATACTCGACAAAATATTTCAATACATGGTGTTTACTACATTTATGTAAGTGTTTTATTGAAATGCTTTCAGGTGGTTATACCCTTCGTCG
>JARFJB010000017.1:0-112500 GCA_036346205.1 Vesta saturnalis | reverse complement strand
TTTGCATTTCTTACGTGAAGAATTGCCTGTGTTACTTGAGGATATCAATTTAGAAGGACGACTAAATATGTGGTTGCAACAGGATGGTGCACCTCCACATTTTTATCGGGACGTAAGGAATTCTTGAACCAGCAATACCCGGAGAAATGGATAGGACGTAATGGCTTTATATTATGGCCACCCAGGTCATGCGATTTAACTCCACTGGATTTTTTCCTATGGGGATACATAAAAGATCGGGTGTATATTATTAAACCTACAACAAGGAGGACATGAAAATAGAATTCGCGAAGCTTGTCGCACAGTGACCCTCTTATGTTATCCGAAGTGAGACAGAACATGAGAAAAGGCTCAATATGTGTATTCAGCAAGAAGGCCGTCTATTAGAGCATTTACTAAGACGCAATGTTGAATAATTATTGAATTACTGTTTCTCATTAATAAAAACTGTTAATATTCTCACTTAGGTGGTTTGTTTTATTTCGTCGCAATTGTTTTCCATGGCTACCACGATCCACAATAATGTTATAGTATCGTATGTAACGTAGCTAGTGAGAAAAATCGAAATTCCTCGAAAACTATCAAAGATAGATATAGGATATATTTGACAAAAATGATAGATTTTTTAATCCCGAATAAAATGAAATAAAATATATAGGGTGTGCAATTAAAAAACTGATTTTTTTAATTTGAGAATTTTCAAATTTGAATGGTTATAACAAACACCCTGTTGAGAAAATTAGAAATACTACTCGGTCTAAACGTTAGTATAATATCACTCATTTTTCACACGAAATATCAATTTTTTTTATTGTGAACTAACGGAACAATTGCCCATTCATCAACCCCACGAAAATGACCATAATAACTTTTAAACGCGAATATCTCAAGAACTAAAAACTTTCAGCCAATCTTTTGCATGACAAAATATGTTTGTATGGACACGTAGAATTAAAAACTAAAATCAAATACGGGGTGTTCTATTTAAAAAAATCATAATTTTTCACGTCCTGATTTTCTGGCACACCCTGTATAACTTCCAATATTTTAAAAAAATTCACACTTCTTACCTCTACCTCATGGTCCATACAATATTTACGCAAATAATTCTAGTTAAGCATAAACTTACTTTACTCTATCGTTGGGACACCCTGTACATATGTGTGTATATATATATATATATATATATATATATATATATATATATATATATATATATATATATATATATATATATATAGGGTGATTGGTCGAAACCATTCATTAGAAGTATTAGGAGTTCCAGCCATGGCTGATTTCTGAAAGTTTGTATCTGAACTAAGTGATTCATATTCTACTTAAGGAAAATATTTTCATGATGACTACACTTCCGGTTATACCGGAAGTAGCCATCAACTTTGTTATTTTAAATAGAATCTTACCATTTTTATGGCATATTCGAATTGTACTCGCCATTTAAGTAGAAATTTTATCCATGTTCCCTATACTTAAATTTAATAGTTTTTGAGATTTAATTTTTTTTTCGAAAATTATTGGTTGAACACTATGACATTTGACAATGCCTACTGGCGCCATTTTTAGTACGAAGCAAGTAATATTGACGTTATGCATAGGGGTATCCTTAAGCTTGACGCTGATGCTTCCGGTACTGCTGACTTATCTACAGGGTGTTCAAAATGTGACTTCCATCTTTTGAAAATTAAAACCATAAAAACTTAACTTTTTCAAATACAATGCCCAATATTTTCTTCCTTTAACGGATGCAAAATAAAATTCTGCATTGATTTGTATTAGCATTCCCTATACCTATCTTCGATAGTTTTTCTCATATTGAGGTATTTGTTCATTTCTTCTGAAATTCAAAACGATTTACCTGATTTTTCCATGGATAGCCATGGAAACCACAGCTAAGTTTGTTGTTAGTAACTGTCAATACCTTTTGTTGTGTTTCTGTGTTCGGTTTATCAAAATGGAAAATGGGAAGTATTCAAACAGGGATATTTTGAACTTATTTTATATTCATGGAGAATGTGATAAGATTATTTGCAGAACTTGCCGTTTGTTTAATGACCGCTATCCTCATTTAACACCAATGAACAAGCACAAATTTAAGCGAATAGAGTCAAACTTTTTACGGTATGGAACAGGGAAAGCTGCCTGAACACGATCAAAGCCTATTACTGGCGAAGAAGCTAATGAAGTTAATGTCCTAGCATATTTTAATAACTATCCCCACGGCTCGATACGATCTGCTGCAGAAGATTTGGGCCTGTCTTACTATTCCATACAGTACATCTTAAAGAAGCATAAAATGCATGATTATTCGTTTACCTTGGTTCAAGCACTTCATCCAGGCGATAATTTCAAGCGAGTGGAATTTTGTTAGCAAATGTTAATCAGAATTCAGGAAGACCCGCTGTTTTTACGAAAAATAATTTGGACGAAGCAAAATTTACCAGAGAAGGAATTGTTAATCGACGCAATTGGCACTATTGGGCGTCGGAAAACCCACATTTCAAGCGAGAATCAAATTTTAAAAACAAATTTATTTTTAACGTGTTTTGTCTTGTAATGAATGGTCGTGTCTCTTTTCAAATTTATGATGAAAATTTGACAAGTATAAAATATTTGGAGATTCTGAGAACGGATGTCTCTGAATTTTTAGAAAATCTGCCTCTTAATATTTTACAATACTGCTGGTATCAAATGGACGGAGCTCCTGCACATTCAACGCATGACGTTGATCAAGAGCTCACCACTATGTTTGGTGATCAGTGGATCGGTCGAAACGGACTATGGTGGTGGCCTCCCCGATCTCCCGATCTAACTCCACTCGACTTCTACGTGTGGGGCGAAGTCAAGAATCAAGTATACGCCACTCCAGTCCACACAAGAGAAGACCTAGGCTTAAGAGTAACGACGGCATTTCGCCAGTTAAATTGTCATCACGTCAAAAAAGCTTGCACGAAAGAAGTTCAGTCAAGACTTTTAGGTTGTCTTCAACAAAATGGAAGCCACATAGAACATTTATAAAATTTTGAATTGTTTTTCTTACTTTCAATAATATTAATAATTATTATTTGCATATTACTTTTATTCTCATCTTATTTGTTGACGAAATTTAACAGTTCTGTTTGCTTTGATAAACTACATTAATGTAATTGGTTTCTGCATCTGTAGTAGGCTTCGGCCGTGGAGAAATCTAATTAATTTTTCTAAATTTCGGACGAGATTTTAGAAATACCTGAATAACTGAAAAACTGTTGAAGATAGGTATAGGGAATGCTAATACAAGTCAATGCATAATTTTATTCTACATCCGTTAAAGGAAGAAAATATTGGGCATTGTATTTGAAACAGTTAAGTTTTTATGGTTTTTATTTTCAAAAGGTGGAAGTCACATTTTGGACACCCTGTAGATAATTCGGCAGTACCGGAAGCATCAGCGTAAAGCTTAAGGATACCCCTATGCATAACGTCAATATTACTTGCTTCGTACTAAAAATGGCGCCAGTAGGCATTGTCAAATGTCATAGGGTTCAACCAATAATTTTCGGAAAAAGATTTAAATCTCAAAAACTATTAAATTTAAGTATAGGGAACATTGATAAAATTTCTACTTAAATGGCGAGTACAATTCGAATATGCCATAAAAAAGGGTACGATTCCATTTAAAATAACAAAGTTGATGGCTACTTCCGGTATAACCGGAAGTGTAGTCATCATGAAAATATTTTCCTTAAATAGAATATGAATCACTTAGTCCAGATACAAACTTTCAGAAATCAGCCATGGCTTGAACTCCTAATACTTCTAATGAATGGTTTCGACCAATCACCCTGTATATATATATATATATATATATGTATGTATAAATATTTCAAGATAAAGTGAACAATGTACAAAATATTTAATTAACCTGGGAGAAAATATGCTTTAAAGCAATGATTTAACATCTAATGGTTATTACACCAAAAGTTTCTTAAAAGGCATATTATTTCGTTCAACGAGTACAATAAGAAAACAAACACACACTTTATTGGTACTGTCAACACCAATGAAATGAATGTACGGAAATGCTTACCTTCACATCGATCGGCCTCTTTAAACGTCCCTCGTTCTTTGTACGTGAATGTGGGTTTAGAAAGATGGACCACCAGCAAACGATACAGGAGTAGGATGACCCAGCTGTAGATATTTCCAACGCCAATGTCCGACATGATAGCCACGCTTGAAAGTTTTTCAAGTAATAGCAAAATCATATAGTTTTATGAAAGTTAATAAGATCAAAGCACAATGTTTGATTTATATTTCACGTTGGTTAATATTTTACGTAGGAATGGTATATTTACACTTCGTTCTTTACCATCTAATTATTTATGTACAAGTTCCTTAAGTGAAAGCTATAGTTACACAAAACTTAATTAAGCAATCTGTCTACAGCGGTTTCCTTTGTTGAGCCAGCTGTAACGTTACCTAGCGTTTGTGAATTTAGCGCGCTTCGGCGTAAGTATCCCAAAGACCAAGGTAGCACTAGCTTTACCAACACTACTCTCCTCCTAAAGATGTTTCAACGGTGTCACTCAGGGCAGACGCTTAACGAAATCATATATCCGCGGTGGTCGAATCCACTTTAACATCGCCTAAAAGCTTGACAGGGAAACTTCCCTTAACGAAAGTTTATTCACCACGGTATGGCACGCAAGTTCAATACATGGAGCACTAACCGCTCCTACACACGCTGACCATTCTGACCATTTGACTTGCGTATCATTCAGCCCTCGCCATCTTCAATTTAATCCCATTTACATCTCAGTTAGCCAATTGTATAACCTCGTTACTTTAAATTACCATACGCGCTAAAAACGAAAGGCATTTCGGAAATGAATCGTAAGAAAAATTACGTCATACACTAAACTGCGCTCCCATGTTAACAAGAGTAATTTAATGTTGACATGAAAACTCAAACTACGGCTAACGTAATACCGATCAAACTATTTGTCTACACACTAAAAATGCACCTATATTCCCGCGACATACTGTTGCCGAATTTTTTTAATACTGCCAAAGTAACCATTTCCGATGACGCAATTTTTTACTTCAGCTACCGATAACTACCTAGGAATAACCATTATTTGAAAAAAACTAATCTAAGATCCCTTCCACTGGCCGAAGAATATCAACGTGCGAAAATTAAACGTAATTTAAAAAAAACTTCACCATTGTGAATGACAGACAAACCAAAAAAATTACACCCTGTCCCAAATATATTAACCATAGAGCAATTTCAAACAGTACAAAAAAGAACAAATATATTGTCAAACACGATGAAAAGTTGTAATTAAACTTATGTTTCCAAAATTTATACTCTAAAGTGTCCAATTTTACATTGTCTGTAAGATACTAATGAATATCCTAACGTTCGATATATTTTGAACATGCATGTCAAAAGCGCGCAACAATTTCTTCAGGGTATCTGCCACAATTTTGTCCATTAACCAAGGATCAATAATTTTACCCACTAATCCCCTAGTTAGGGTGATCAGATAAGACTATTCTGTAGTATGGGTTACATTCCACACATAAGTGTGGAATGTGGCAGTAATGCAATGTTTGTAGCTACATGTTTAGTTAAGATAACGCTGTAACTTTGATAAAGTTATCAAATAAGAACGAAAAGTTAATATTTATCTACTTTATACCACCTGAATTTGCATTTATTCTGTTAACTAAATAATTGATATATTTTATTGTAATATTATAACAAACAAAATACACCCCGAGTTCACAAAAATAAAAACACTGAACGCGTTTCAATAGCTAACCTATCATCATCAGAGGCCCACTGGGACGAACTAAAGAAATTCCTAACATATATTGTTACACGATCAAACCGTATAGGCGCCGTTGCAGGCCTACCGAGGTAACCGCGTTGCCAAGCCAACTGCAGTGAAAGTGGGCGGGGACAATATAAAACGTAAAATGATTGACATTTAGATTCAAACACTTTATACTTACCATAAATCCACAAATAACAACATTCAATCCAGGAAAAATTGTCTCTAGGCGCCACTACAATCTTAAACCTTTCTAAAATAAATAGTCCTAGACGAGGTGACTGTGGAACATAGAATTGTAGCCTACTCAATAAACCATACACAACTCAGCTCTTGCACACTATTAATAACAGAGTAAGTACGTAAAATTTTGAAAATCTTTAAGTTCAACTACCCCTAAAAATAAATTCATCCAAAGCTTAATAAAACTTTGTAGCATACTAGTCATCGTAAACTTATTGATCACACCATGTGCATTGATAAAACGTTATCTGGATACTTTCTAATTTACCCACGCATACACATGGATTAATATTTATAAATGTCATTAAAATTCTGAAATAAATAAATATGCGTACGATCGTAGTCTCACTAGTGTATTATTGTTGCTTTACTTTCCTAAAGCATTGGATACGATTAACTATAATCTGATGTGCTTTATTTATAATACGATGGACAAGCTACAATTATTGAGAATAGAAAGATTGATACAAGTTTTCAGAATTTTTATTTTAAATATGTTCAAAGTAATTGCCATTTACAATAATGCACTTAACCATTCTATTCTTCCATAGTTTAAAAGCGTTCAACCAGCTGTCTTTAGGGATACTATAAAAAAAACACTTAACGGCGATGTCAATCTGTTCTTCTGACTGGAAACTTTTCCCTCTCAAATGTTTTTTGAGCTCAAAAAATAGCCAGAAGTCACACATCGCCAAATCCGGTAAGGAGGATGTTTAATAATTTTGATTTTATTTTCTGCTAAATACGGAACAGTTGTCCCTGCTGTATGGGATGACGCGTTACCATGATGTAACATGATTCCCTTTCTTGGCACTTAACTGAACACAGTAGGCAAACAATTTTTTTTTTAACATACCATTTAGCGGTAACTATCTTCTGATCTTCTAATTTAATTGCAGCCACCAAACCCATACTTCTAACAAATACTGCGTACATAACATCAAAAAACGGTATGTACTTTCTTTGCCAGTTACAATTTTAGAAATAATTTGATGGCCTCCAGCATTCAATATATCTAAAGTTTGTTGGCAAATTCTAACACGTTCTGCTTTTTGTAAATCTGTCAGATGACGAGATACAAACCGAGTTACAACCTTTTTCAAATGTAAACGTTCGTGCAATATTGATCTCACTTGCGAGGATCCAATCTTCAGATTGAACTCTATCATTGCATAGGTAATGCGTTTGTCCTCTTCCACCATCTTCTTCACCGCCGCAATGTTTTCGGGGTTAACAGCAGTTACAGGAGGCCAGCTCCTTTTCTGTGTACCACGACTTTCAACCTCGTTCAAATTCTTTATACCATCTACAAACAGTAGTCAATGATGGTGCGAGAACCCCAAATGCCGACTTTAAACTTTCCTCGCACTCATACGCGCTCAAGCCTTTCTTGAAATCACAGTAAGTCATTATCCGAAAGTTCTCTTGTGACAATTCCATTTTTTCGATAACGGAAGCTTATTCTATGGACTATTTCTCAGATACTATTCAACCGAATTGCACAAGCTAAACTGCAATTGACATAAAATAATGCACTATTTAATAAACAACAATTTGTTTTGCACGGGTAACTAGATTTTTCAATTCTCAATAATTGCAGCTTATCCCTCGTATTTCGGCTTTAGTACCTCTTCCATCTCTCTGGTATTCTCATATGTATCAGATAGATATCAGTAAATTCGTATTAATAACAGGTATTCTACTAAACTAAAATTGCTAACTGGCGTGCAACAAGGGTCTATTGTTGGGCCTCCATTGTATATAATAATTACCATACATATTTTAAATGCGGTTACATTCTGTTGTGTTCAAGGGTATGCAGATGACATACAATTATACGCAAGTATTGAGAGTAAAGACCATAAAGGATCATATGACGACATAAATAAGGAATTGAGCCAAATTCAAAAATTATCAGAAGAATTCAATTTAAAACTCAATCGATCTAAATCAAATTGTATGCTAAAATTAATATTGAAGAATATTATAACCCTTTCATTGATAATGTAAAGCTTCCAATAGTCAAAACCAATAGTAACTTAGGAGTTATTTTGGATAAACAGATAGGATTTCGAAAACATGTAGCAAAACTTATACAAAAAGCATATTCTTCATTGAAAATGTTATATAGTGGTAATTCAAGCAGTACAAAACTCTTGTGTTCGTTTCATGTTTGGTATGAGAAAATATGCACACATTTCTCACAAATTCAAACAGCTAAACTGGCTTTCTATGGTAGAGCACAGAGTTTTACATTTAGGAACATACATCCACAAAGTCTTACTAGATACTAATCCATTAAATCCGCTAAAAGCTAAATTTACTAAGAAGTCTAGTTTACATAACATGAACACTAGATATAAAGATAATGCCCCGCCATCGTACAGTCACTTTCAAACGTTCATTTGTATATCTTCGGTTAAATTGTATAATAAGCTACCTACAGAACTTAAAAATTTAAACATTGGGCAGTTTAAATATAAACTAAAGCACTTAATATTAAGTACTGATATATAGATGTAGTACTTAGAACTTACCTTACAGTTAAGTTAAGAAACAGTAAACATTATTCATAGTTAAATTTTTTGTTTTCTCTATTCTCACTATTATGAATTTATCCTCCTTTCGTAGGTAGGCATATATTTATTGTGTTTATACCTAAACTTATTTTATGCAATGTATAGGTGGTTAAGTGGAGTAGCCAATCTGTGCTAGACTGCGCCAGCTATGCATTGAACATATTATTTTCTTAATAAAATACTTATCTTTTTTGGGATTTTTTAATGGTGTACTTTAAATTATACAATCTAAACGTTTCGATAACACTTACAAATATCTTCGTCAGTAGTAATGTTTGTTAAAAATTGTTAAAGATGTAGTAAACAATTTTGTCAAATTTGAAAAATTGTTTACTACATCTTTAACAATTTTTAACAAACATTACTACTGACGAAGATAACTGTGTTATCGAAACGTTTAGATTGTAATTAAAGTACACCATAAAAATCAAAATAATATTTTATTATTTTTATTAAAATTTAACAATTTTTAACAAACATTACTACTGACGAAGATAACTGTAAGTGTTATCAAAACGTTTAGATTGTATAATTTAAAGTACACCATTAAAAAATCCCAAAAAAGATAGGTATTTTATTATGAGTGTTAATGGTGAAAGTTTACATTTTCATATATTATTTTCTTGTTTAGTAAGTAGCAAATTTAACTACTTTGTATATTACCCTTCAATAAAACCCATTATTGTTATTATTATTATTATTATATCACACAATTCAGAAAAACATAATTTTTAACCACACAAACATTAATTCATATTTAAAAATTTTAATGACGCAACGATCAGTGTGCCGTTCATGAATCGTGTATTTTCTATTAAATCCTATTTAAATACTTTTTCTCTTTAAAATTATATTTAAACATTCACGAACATGAATAAATTGTAATAATTTAAATCTGAAATTTCTGCATAATAAGTATCTTGCTATCAGTATTATGTATTTAACGACTGTTAATGAATGCAAAATTAGAATATTTTTTTAATCGATCTGACTCAAAATAAACAATTCTCAGATCAAGCATTAAGCCCAAAATATCAAAAGATTGATTTCTCTGAAACGGTGTAATCCTTTATGAAATTTCACACCAACAATCAATTAACTCTTATAATGTTGGTTCGCTTTTAGAACTTTTTTAGAATAAGTAATCACAATTTAAATAAACAAGTTAATTAATGGATCTGTATTACCAATATTTCAAAAATATTTACAGAAATTGCTTATAGCTTAAAAATCCCTAAATCTTATGATCTAAACATATAACAACGGTAACGTCAATTGATTATCCTTGTTGTCTGAAATGAAACTTATAATATAAACAAGGGCACCTCTAAAGATCCAAAAATCTAAAATTAGTCATAAATAAATAAATTCCGTAGTCGTTTATCCGGTATAATGTGGTTGATTTGTTCTTATTAATCGTTAATTTGTATCCATACTGGTCACCGATAAACAGCCTTCGTCAGGTTTCGCTATCTTAAATGTCCGTTTTCCGTCGCATAAGACAAGATGGGCAATCTGACTTACTGCATGCCCTTGTCGAAAAAGAAATGTTAGTTACAGAATTTATTTACTTGCACTTGAATACTAAAATTCTTAAATGTTTGTATGCAGTCGATTTAGTGCTGCTATAATCGCATATATACTTAAATCTATACCATTAATGTGCAATACTGTTGAACCTAATTCATCAGTGTTTGAACACAACTTGATTTTGTTACATAAAGAACCACTTTAGGCTCTTCTTAGGATCACGCGGTTCTATATACATAATACCTTCAACTAGATACAGGATACACCCGCGCGACTACTCCTTAGGTATAGTTCTTTGCCGAGCACACACTTCCTTATATACCTGGGATCATCCATTTTTCCCAACGTCGTCACGTTTTTCTCGCTGAAACCACAATCAACCTACCACAAAGGAGCTTTCCACTGTGCGACTTTGCCGAGTGGAAACTCTGAAATGAAACTAACGCTGCCGGTACTGCAAAATCGCGGTCATCTTGAATTTCTTTACAAAAATCCACACAACTCTTCGTAAAGACCGTAATCACACATTCAAATTCACTCCATATACTGTCTAGACGTATAATCAGTTTTTTACGAAAACTTTACATAAGCGAGATTTTTACTTCCGCACAATTTAGCAAATTCTAACACCATCTGTCTTGCAGCATGAATTTCTTTTTTATATTGCGCTATGTTGACATTTCTACAAGCAAAAATATACAAACGTATACTTTTCCACACTTTCATACAATATCAAGCATTCACTCATTCACACGTTTACAACAATTTTAATACCGCATTCCACAGCACACAGCGGCAAATTCCGGTAGCATTTAACCATTATCGTCTCAAAAGGGGTTTTACCAAAACATTATTTCTCAATCAAATCTGATTGTAAATTTTGTCTTTATGTATGTAGAACCGATGTAAATATTATATCAGTTCTACATACACAAAGATAAAATTTATAGCACAGTTGGTTAGCGCGGTACTCTAGCAAAGTACAGATCGTAGGTTTAAATCCTACTCGAGGTAAACTTTTTATTTATGTATTTGTTAAAATTAATAGTAATTTTTAATTATAGTTTTGGTTTGTTTATCAGTGATAGATAGAAATTTTAAATTAAGATTTGATACATGTTAATATCAGTAGATAGTGAAATTCCTTTCACTATTTTGGTTCACAGTTGATTAATTCCGTTATAAATAATGGTCGTTCGTGTTTTTCTTAAATTTCGTAAATCATAGTTTTTGTCTGCAAACTGCGTCATTGGATAATTGTATATCGTATTAAAACTATTATTTTGTGTTCAAGTGTGGTGCAGAAAAGCATATATTGCAGGTATAAAAACGTTGCGGTGACTGTCTGACGGGAATTATTCGATAAAACTTTGGTGTTCAAACAAATACTTTTATGGTTCAGTGTCGAGAGGCATCCTCAACGAAGAATTGGAGACACGTTTCATTTTTGTGTTATTAAATAGGAAAATAGGCAACGTTTTGTATACTGTTTGGTTAGATATGCTCGCTTTGGTAGATACAACATATCTGTGCTGGTTTCCCTTGGTCGAGGTTACCTTACGTTACATTATTGAAAAGTGCGGGAAATTACCTTACCTGATGTTTTGCCTTCTCGTATGGTCAATAAATGGAATTCTCGACTGCAATTCATTTTGGTACAGTATATTAAATCTATTTTGAGTGTACAAGAAGTAAGTACGTAATCCTTTTTATTGAAAATTACGTTTCACTAACTGTATAGATTAGATGGATTGATTTAGGAACATTGATGTAAAGGTAGTCTAATATTGTTTCGGAAGGATTGAACACTGTTGTACTGAAAATAAAACAACTGACTTTGGTTAATGTTTTCTAATTTAAAAACCTTACATCAGTTGTATTTTGTTGACATAGGTCAAAATAAATTATTATATTGCAGTTGTACAATATCAATTTTCATTTTGGAAAGGTAGGTTATATGTATAGTTTATGTATCAATTAAGAATTAGTTGACTATCGTAAGGCTTGGCCAAAGGCTACTTAATTTGCGTTATGATAGCAGATATTATTTTGTTTCATTAAATATACAAATAAATACAGCTGTTGTGCTGCTCACTAAGATTACATGTGGTATTAAAGTACGGCTTCCCATTTTTTGTTGTATTTTAAACATTCAACCTAAAAAATAGCGGCGCCAGACTTGCCTATCTAATTATAGCTATGGATATTAGCTCCCAACCTACAGTAAGTTTCATAAGTAATGTACTGAGCTAGCGCGTTTATTAACCCCCCCCCCCTCCTTGAGTAAATACCTGAATTAGCTAAATAAAGGAATCTTCGGACACCAATTTACACTTTCAGTATTATTCATATTTCTTTTATTACTAATTATCAGAAAGTAAAACTTCGCCACTACCCCGAGGTAGTTAGACTCCAGACGTAGGTAGCGACCACCTGGAGACCTGTTTTTGTGTTAATTTTTTGTTTGTGATATAATATTTAAGAAGTCTAAGCCAATAAAAAAGTATTTAACTGTTAAAACGATTTAGTGTGTTTGTCAAAACCACAAGTTGTAGTCAAACGAATTACACTAACTTTACCCTCCTCTGATTGAGCTATAATTTGGACAATTTAAATTACGAAACAATTAGAGACGTTTAACACGCACATCTGACAAGAACGTTGTGCTGTTGGTAGGAAGTCACATGAAATGTTTGAGCTCCTGCCGCTGCTAGATAAACTATTTTCAGCTTACAAAATTTGAATAATCGGTCAGGTACGTGTAATCAATTACGCTAGTGACAGCTAAAACAAGGTTTACCAACTTACGTCTACACTAAAGCACAAAACATATTAAAAATGTTTGACAGATAGAAGTAAAGCAGGATTTTTATACATAGTAACTAGAGTTTTATGCGGTACTTTCGGTGTTGTTTTGAATATTTACGTCACACCAGCCTATTGGATGCTTTATGTGTTCGAACTTTGATAACATATAATATAATATAATGAATGCATTCTTTTCAAATAACAAATTATTCTGTTTAAACATGTAGAATCACTTAAACACAACTCGTGCAGTTGACCTATTTGATATGTATTAGGTACAAATTACGTATAGTTAAAACATTCGCTAGTATAATCTAGAAATAAAGCTAAATATCAAAAACACCTAAGCTATCATAAAATGGAAGACAATGTCGCATTTCCTTCTGGTACGCTTCAGTACTAAAACAGTGACTCTGAAAGCTATCATCACTACCATCATTTATAAAATTTTCTAGTGTAGCACCGTCTGTTCGACTTGCCTTAATAAAAGAAAGTGTTACTAAAGATGCCACAAATCCTACCACAAAAAAAGATAACTAAAGTAATAAAAACCTAGGTTTTTAACACTACCATAAACAGCCAATGAACGGAAGTCTGCAATAATGTCTTCGAATTTTGGTATTGTTTTGGTATGTAGCTTTCCCAAGATTTGTATAAAGGTTCGGAAATAATGGTCTAAAATTAGTTTGTATTTTGGTTTGATATCTAACTTTACGCTAGATGCTAAAAAATAATGCAAATCTATATTTGGGCTACCAAAATAAGAATATTGGAAATCAACCTAAAACGTATAGTATTAATATTGTGAATTAGCGAATAAAAGTGTGGTACAAAAGCCAAATCTGCCAAACTTCCATCCGTATTATAACGAAATAGTACATTATTACACCAACAATCACCGTGGTTTAACACTTTCAATTTTGAATTGAAATTAGTAATACTGTACAACCTTGTGTAAATGGTGTTTCTAGCCAGCTTTAGTTTGTCAGAGTACATGTGAAGCTCTATTGAAACAACATTTGTGTGGTTCGTATTAACAATTAAATTTAAATTACCTGGATGCGATTTGCTTATCTGTATAAGGTTATCATAACAGGCGTCTAATATCGAGGAAATAACATGGTGTTTTCGAAGAGCTACTTCATTGTGGTTTTTAAATATTGCTGGATCCTAATACAAACGTTGCTGTTACAATAAAATTAATGCCTGTCTTACTTGTTCATGAAGAGCTACTGACGCAGCATGGAAATATGCAAGCTTTTCAACAACAAAAAAGCAATGTTGCAAGTCCAATCCTTCTCTTCGTGAAGGTAATTTATAGTTCATGACTGATAAATCCTCCAGTAGTATTATGGGCAGTGGTTCGTCTGCTAAGTAATAAACCTGTGCAGCCACTTTTTCTCGATAGTCTAAAAATACCATCACAGTATAAATACACACAAGGTGTGGAAATTTACCTAATTTCGATATTTGTGGAATCACGAAACCATACACATTCAGTTCACATTCAAAAGATTTTAATTCTTTATTAAAATTGGCCAAATACTCGTCTTCTGGAAAGTATTTTGCGATTATCCTCATTGTATTATCTTCCCAGCTGAAATTAACATATTAGTATATAGTCATACCTAGATTCAGGAATACTACTTATTGATTGAGTAGGTAACAACAATCATTTTCAGTTGAGTGTTATAATTTTCACCAGCTGTGGATAAGTCACTAATGCTAAAATGCTTAACTGAGACCTCTTTGTTTAAGTACTTTTGAAAAGTATGTTTCAAAAAGTCTGTAGTAATAACTTTTGAAAGCTCCATATTTAGCTGTACAAAATTTGGATGTCTTAAAGTTTATTTAGTAAACTTAATGGAGCCGAGATACAACACCATATATTAACTAATAACTATGTGCGCAACGGACGCAGTTACAAAGACTGAAACTGTTTTAGCGTGCATTAAATACTTAAACAAGCGTGATGGATTTACAACATTCTATAATTAGCTTCCCTAGATATTAAATGCACGTCACATATAATGTAAAGATAGTACTGACAGTAAGTTTTATAAAAAAAAATGTGACGCACATAAGTTTCTTATGTGTATGTCGTAGTATATTAGCAAAAGGAGTCAGGATAATTCATATTATATGCATCCTAAAAAATTTATTGATTTTTTCTTTATATAATACAATAAACATAATCTTCAGTTTAACATTGACGTCAATACAAAACATCCAATTCTATTTAAATTTATATTAACAAATACTTCGTTTATCAAATATCAATCTATATTGAAAGGTATTTTTTTTTCGTATATATACGACCACACAATGTTTAAATCGATTACTTACGTTCAGTTCATTTCGACACACTCATTCACTCACTCACACACTCACGCACTCACTCACTCACACACTCACGCACTCACTCACGCACTCACTCACTTCCCACGTATCTAACCACCACGCTGCACAAAATAGAAGGAATGAGTGAGCTCGGCCAAAACTGAATCGAACGGTTGCAAGACCGCAGAGCACTCGGATTGCATGGTATTTTATAGGTATCGATACTATACTGCCCTCCTAAGCCAAAAGGCGTATCTCAAATTTCCTTGTTTTGAGATATAAGGAATTTTAATGAATTTCAAAACCGCAACTACATAGTCAATTTTTTTTATGGTTTTTTGTGGGTAAATACAATAAAGATTCAGACGACAATGACGTGGTAATTAACTTGTCTTACATAAACTACTATTTTAGTTTTAAACTGAGATACGGCTAATTGGCTAAGGAATTGTGAACAAAAATTTGAGATACGTTTCTTTGCGCTAACGATTAATTAATTATAGATAACGTTCGATTCTGTTTCTTACCACATGGACTTGGATAGGAGATTGAATAATAAATAAAAAATTATCTAGAAACGATTTATTAATAATGTGATACATGAAGAATACGCTACATTTGTGGGATATTAAAAGAATTTTTCAGAAAATAATACATATTTATACTGGAAATAAACCCAAAAGTAAACTAGAATACAAATAGAAAAACATAAGTTTTGTTCAGTTCTCATCTGAAACTGGAAGAGTGTCCCAGAATTGCAACCGATTTTTCATAATTCTAGACAAATTTTTTATTATTTTGGCTTTCTTCTGCGAAGAAATTCCAAGAACTTTTGTTTGTTTTTTGGGTGACCGCAGTTTTCCATTTTTTGTTATCTTGGCGGTTAAAAAATTAAGATCAAATGATGGACCATCAAAGTCATTTTTATATGTGATATTATACGATCCTCTGTGGACGGTTACCTGAACCATATCATGTAAATATAGCCTCGGCTCTGTACGAGTTAATTTGTATTGTGAGGAAAAATCTTCCCAAATGTAAAAATGCTGTAGCTCCATTGGCAGGACCTCGGTTTTATGAGCAGCACCTTTTACGGCTTGTACAAAATCTGAGAAATCATAAAGCTTGTTGCCCATTTTTTCATGGAAACCTCCACACAGTGATGAAAGGAGTCGGCAGCCATAACGTATGGCCCGGCACAAAGTATTTCATATTAATTTCATTGGCACATATTTCTTCGGAATTTACAATATATATTAAAATGACAAAATTCCCAATTCTTGTTTTGCGCTGTGCAATTGTCGAGACATAACGTAATTTTAAAACGTCTCTCTTGCTAATAAAGAACTGGTAAAATGTACTGATCAACTCTTCTTTGTTTCGTTTGAACAAAGCTTCATGCCAGAGAGCTGCAAATGGCTGCTGTTTCTTTTCTTTCCAACTGGAACAAAACTTTCGTTTTGTAAAAATCGCACTTTTAAACATCTCAAGCCGTGGTAACATTATAACTTTTTCTAAATATGCGCAATACACTATTTCTCCTACTTCTTCATCTCTTGCGGCATCTTCTCTGTATTTTGCTCGAGATTTGTTTGCTCTCTTAATACGTTTGCTCCACGTCATACAAACATAACAATTTTCATCGAGATTGTTCTTTGTATGACTTTTATTATGTAAGTTAAACACCTCGCAACTCTCGCATTCTTCATGCCCAAGGTTAGCAAGTGACACATTCATTTTCTTTGCCACCATCCGGTATTTTTCATATGAACATTTAAAATTGGGATTTTTGTTAAGAAAGTCTTCATGCATTGCGGTGAATGAGAGATCACTTGGCAGATAAACGCCCACAGTAATTTATAGTTTAAAATATCCAAAATAAACAATACCCCTTCCGTCCAACGCAAGATCTTACGTAGCTTAACCTGAAAAGACCAATTTAATAAACTTATTAAATCAGTTACCTATAAGAAAGAAATAATCAAATAATTCAGCTTGCTTTTCGCTTAACAAAACTAAATACAAACCCCTATTTGATTAAGTACAATTGGAAAAGCTTGTTCAGTCCCAATTTTATTTCAAGAAACAAAGAAAAAAGTAATTAAGCAATTTAAAATTAGAAACAGAAATTGGTCCGAACAACCTTATCCATATTCGAGTAAAAAAAAGAATATTATATATTTGAGCTACCAAGTAATGTAAATATTTCAGATTCAGTATTACATCTGGTATATATAGAAAAGTTACATCTGGCATAAACATAAAAGTTGCAACACTGCCACTGCGCACGACCAAATAACTAGTAGTACAAAAGTAATTATTCAAAACTGTAGGTTATACATGAGCTCGTTAAGGGCGTGACACATAAAACTAACATTAACAAAAATTATTCAAAATGTTGATTAAGTGTGCGTTAAAATCATAAAGAATAATTTAGCGTATAGCAGATATACATGAGAGAAATTGTATTGAAAATTAGATGAAATCAGGTATCAGAATATTACCGAACTATACAACAGGTAACTATGTTTAACAAATACTTGTTGATATAATTAATATAAATATATTTAATTTCCTTGTAGGCAATCGTAACCTGGGTAACGTGCCAATCTTTGCCTGTCGTTACCTCAATTTAAATTGCGAAATTTTCGTTATTATTGATAAGTATATTTACATTAGATTAGTATTTTTAAGCATTCCTTTTTTTCGTTCAATAATTCAATTTTTTATATCTCAATATTTTCTCTTCAGTCTATATAATTACGAACGTCCCTGTGTATATTTTAGACATCCAATTTTAGTTCTATGCGCAACGTGAATTGAACACGCTGATGCATTTTCGTTTATTATGCCGTCCAGTTCAGACGTTATCTTTGTAAGTTTTGTTTCCCTTTTATAAGGGAATAAGAATAGGGAATAAGGAAGAAACAAGAAAACCGCTTATCTTAAGGAAAAGTTTTTATTTTTGTAATGTTACTTATCGTTGAGGAGCTTTGTATGACGTCACGAACAGTACTTTTTTAAAATGGCGAAATAATGCAATGCCATCTTTATGAACATAAATGCAGATACCTTTGTTTTGCATAAATCATATATGCTGTTATACATATTCTGCGTTCGTCGTTATATCAACAGCTTTCGTCGTTCGAATTTGCGTTCGTCGTTATATCTTTCCATTATTGTAGGGTCAACATTTTGTGCCAATTATCGAATGTTACCATATGCTACCATTCGTCTAATTTTTATGTTGAAGACAAATAAAACTTATAGTGCTTACCTATACGTCTCTGTTTCGTTTATTTGTACGTTAATTACAAATGGAAATTCCCTTTACATTATCGTATATTTGTCTTGGAATTGGAAATTAAAGTTCTCAAGCTACAGTTCGTTTAAGACGAGATTAAAATATTTATTTTGTACAAGGAAGTACTTATCCTTTTAATGCAGTTAAGCAAATAACAAATCAGTTGTTATTTTGATACGGTTAAAAAAAGGAACAGCCGAGTCCTGCTCCAGAAATAAAAACATTTGAGTTCATAACCTATCACAACTGTAATTGGTTGACATACGTCAATTCACTTTCATTATTGAATACATGTTGAATAGTTTGCATTTTGAATTTTAAGTAAACATAGATAGTAAGCTTATGTACAGTGTTTAATTTAGTAATTTTAATATTGTAAGGCCGTACAAGAAGTATCGTTTTAGTTATTTTATTCAGATATTAATCAGACATTTTGCTTTATTAAACATACATATAAATATAGTTGTTTAGTGCTTATTCAGATTATCTATTATGTTTTGAGATACAGCCTTTCTCAATTTTTGTTGTCTTTTAATTTTTAAACCTAGAAATTGAATGATAACCAATAAAACAAATGCTAATACTGATTACATCTATGAAAAAATCTCTGCTTTCCTCACACCTGATGAACGAATTCTCAGTTTTAGTAAGTTTTACAAGTTTGTACCTCACTGAGCTAGACCGTGGTGCAATTTACCTTTGTAATATAACAACACACACAACACTAAATAATTTTTTATTTGTTATACCTGCTGAAGGCAATTTAAATACGAGTCTTATTCAGAGGTAAAAATGTTTGCCAACTACTTGTTAACCGAGCTAAGGTAGATTTACTTCTTCTCGTTGTAGAAAGCAATTTATTTATACATACAAAAAAAGCAAAGAGCTGACCTGTGTTTGCGAATGCTTATGCGTTTTTCAAAGCAGCCAAGCAACGAGCAAGCAATCCCCAGTATGAGCTACAGATCGCAGTTTATCAGCAACACAATCCAAGCAATAAGCTAACGAGATACAGAACGGACACTCTTGTTACATCAATCCAGACAACCAAATGTAAAGATGAATTTTGATGTAATCGTAACGGTCAAGTTATATAGACACTTCAATAGATGGAAACTTAAATATATAGAAACGTAGGTTTACAGAAACCCAGGGTAGTTGCTAAAACGAAAGTAAAGAATGAAAACGATGTTTATTCAATGATAACGTGTTACCTCTAACATCAAATACGAGCGGTGGTTTAAATGTCTTAAAGAATTTGTTACATTTATTTCTTTGAAGAAGTAATGTGAAATTCTTTTGTGTGTGAAACCTGAAAGAGAAGTTCTAATTACAACGAGGTCAACAAGATATAATACGGCTTACCAAAATGTGTAGGCGCAATGAAATGTTACTGTTACATCCGGTTTAAATGACGTCTATATCACTTTTATACAACAAGGCGATATTATATAGTGAAAATTTTCCGTAAAATGATGCCTAGCATCTACTAAATAGAAACGAGAAAATTTCCTAGAGACTTTCCACCCTTCTACAGCAATAGCAATTTTGAAAAGACAGTCAACGCCTCCAGAAACAATTTTACAACTTCCTTTGTTATCTCATTTCAATATTGTTAACAGATGTCTGTTTTCAGAGTAAAGCATGGCAAGTAAGATGCATTTTTATAATGGTATCACCATCTAGTAGTAATTTAGCAAGGGGACATAAAATGTAAAAATGTTGAAAATAACCAGAACCTACGTTCATCTCAGGGATGGCGCTATAGGTATTAATTAAAGTTAAATTTTGAAAAAACGGTTGAACTTTTAAAATACAGAAATAGATCCTACACATTATTACTATTCACAACCACGTTTTCATTCACCGTAATAAAATTAGGTTTTGTTATTTGAGTGTTCTCTGTATTAGATTTCCCACCATTGGCAAAACACTATCACTTGTAGAAATATTGCTCTGAACAGTTTCGTCAATATCGGAAATGTCACTACTGCCATCAGAACTTGCGTCCAAATTGGAAGGACATACTCTTCATCGGAATGTCGTTTTATTTGTTGCTTAAACGTTTCTTGGAGAACTCTTGTTTTGTTTTCTTATTTAAAGCCAACATAACTAACTTACGTCCCCGAAATGTTAGATTTGTCCATGATTAGATCTAAAACAATAATATGCGATGTATAAAAGTTAATCTCAAAGTCAACATAAAATGTTAAATTTTCTTTTTTTCGGTGGTGAATCTTGTATTTACTCACCTTATAATATATTACTGGCAATATAAAAACATGTACCTTTTTATCTTCACTTTTTTCAATCTAACTACTATAAAATTAATTTTCAAACTGCATTTGACAGTTGATGACTAAACAACAAACTTTACAGATGAGGCTGAACCCTTTACAGCGCTAATACTGCGGCAAATTGAGGTATCAATCAGGGAAGCTACTAAGTGATGTAGACGTATCTCTGTGAAGGTCAAATTGTAAATTGCCAGAAATCCTAGGCGAAGTAGACGCATCTCCGAGAAGCGCCCGTTTTGCTTAGAAATATGAATTACGCCCAAACTGCTTAGGGTTTTTTTCATTTTTGAGATGCGTCTTTATATTTCTAGCACTTTAGCTGCACAATACGGACGAGATAGGTCTATTCCGCTAAGGAAATAGATTAAATACAACTCAAAGTGTCCTTATATAAAGGAATAAGAAATTCAGTGAAATTTGAGATACGCCTTTTTGACTTAGGAGGGCAGTATAGTTGGAGTGAGAATTTTGTTAGAGAGGAAAGAACCGAAATGCTAAAGCTACAGAGAAAATAAAAGGAAAAGAAAAAGGTTCTTATTCCTTGAAAGAGGGAGAGCCTGTAAAGCTTGAAACAGGTAGTCAGTAAAATAGGAATAATAAGTAAATGAACAATTCCCTCAACAAACATAAATTTATTTACTTTCTGGAATTCACAATTCAAATATATATATATATATATATATATATATATATATATATATATATATATATATATATATATATATATATATAAATTAAAATAAGTTTACGAGGGCAAGTCGTGAACTTGCATTTAGGTTGCCAAAATTTATAAAAAAAATTGATTTAAGTTAAATTGAAATAAGTATACGAGGGAAAGTCGTGAGCTTGTCTTTACGCCCACAGTAATTTATAGTTTAAAATATCAAAATAAACAATACCCCTTCCGTCCAACGCAAGATCTTACGTAGCTTAACCTGAAAAGGCCAATTTAATAAACTTATTAGACCAGTTACCCATAAGAAAGAAATAATCCAATAATTCAGCTTGCTTTTCACTTAAGAAAACTAAATACAAACCCTATTTGATTAAGTACAATTGGAAAAGCTTGTTCAGTCCCAATTTTGTTTCAAGAAACAAAGAAAAAAGTAATTAAGCAATTTAAAACTAGAAACAGAAATTGGTCCGAACAACCTTATCCATATTTGAGTAAAAAAGAATATAATATATTTGAGCTACCAAGTAATGTAAATATTTCAGATTCAGTATTACATCTGGTATATATAGAAAAGTTACATCTGGCATAAGCATAAAAGTTGCAACACTGCACTGCGCTCGGCAAAATAACTAGTAGTACAAAAGTAATTATTCAAAATTGTAGGTTATACATGAGCTCGTTAAGGGCGTGACACATAAAACTAACATTAACAAAAATTATTCAAAATGTTGATTAAGTGTGCGTTAAAATCATAAAGAATGATTTAATTAACATATGGCAGATTAACATGAGAGAAATTGTATTGAAAATTAGATGAAATCAGGTATCAAAATATTACCGAACTTATACTACAAGTAACTATGTTTAACAATGTAAAGGGACGCCGTCAGACATCCCGATTTATTATTATTTTAATTAGTTCCCAAAGTTTATTAACAAGACGCCGTCCTTTATAAAATTTTCCTATCATGATTAATTATTTGCTAAGTAAAATACCAATACCGATTCACAGAATTTAGTAAAATAACGTGACGCGCTAAATGCACAGGTGCAAGACATTATAAAGATTCGTAGAAATTCTAGTAAAAATTAAACAGATTTCATAACGTTGCATATAATTGCACAATAATTAATCATGCATCCTCCCTCCAGACGTAAAATCCCAAAACGTTTACAAGTTTTGATACGTCAGAGCATCTTCCACCAATCCAGGCTTACGGAAGCTCACCAAAAGTTTAGTAACCACCCTTGCGAATTATATATAAAAACGCGGCACGCGCTGCTAAAGAGTTTTTCCTTTATCTTTACCGTATGCTATAAATCGCATTCGCGCCGACTACTACCTGTTGTAAACCAGCCGCCTGAAACCGTCGTCCGAGTAGAAACCGCGATTCCGCGACTTGATAGCATCACCGAAGTTAAAAGGTTAGAAGTTGCAGAAATCTAACGTTGAAAGTACGTAAGTTGAGATACCTGGTTATAGGGATATGCAGGGTTGTAAGCCCGACATACTCTTCTATTGCCAAACGTATTTCTTCTAGTATCAGACATATACACACCTACACAGTGGAGTTTGAAGGGTAGTTGCCCGACATTCCATTAGACCGAACGAAATCCTACTGTTAGTATAACGGGTGGTTTGCCCAGATTGCTACAAAGGAGATCTACATATACACACCTACACAGTGGAGTTTGAAGGGTAGTTGCCCGACATTCCATTAGACCGAACGAAATCCTACTGTTAGTATAACGGGTGGTTTGCCCAGATTGCTACAAAGGAGATCTACATATACACACCTACACAGTGGAGTTTGAAGGGTAGTTGTCCGACATTCCATTAGACCGAACGAAATCCTACTGTTAGTATAACGGGTGGTTTGCCCAGATTGCTACAAAGGAGATCTACATATACACACCTACACAGTGGAGTTTGAAGGGTAGTTGCCCGACATTCCATTAGACCGAACGAAATCCTACTGTTAGTATAACGGGTGGTTTGCCCAGATTGCTACAAAGGAGATCAACTACACAAATTTACACAAACACCACCACGCAATACACCTCGACAAACATACCATCGACCGCCAGATACCTGTAATTGAAACCTCGTCGGAAGATTGAGTAGAACACCTCGTTAACGCCGTAAATCCAGTAATATAGAAACGTAACCGTAAACACGAGACGTGTCCGTTAGTAGTTAAAAACCACCACCCGTAAAGTAAACGAAACCACCACCACCGCTATCGTAAGAACGTAAGTTGCACCTTTCACAAGCATTAAGATTGTTACCCGTAAACCAGAGACTACCTGATAGTTTCCTGTCTTAAATAAACAATATCGTGATTGTTAAACGCGAAAGAAAGGATTTTATTTTAAAATAGAAAACGAAGGTTTTATATTTTAAAACACGGCCAACATAACAAAAGCTTGTAATTTTATTTTGTTTAAATAAAAACCGGTATAAGATAATTAATATCGTAAAAGAAATATAAATTCCGCAGCTACCGTATAAACGCTATTCTTATAAGAAAAGCTTTCATTTATTTAAAAGGGCAAAATTGAATGTAAATGGGACTGAGTTTATTCTCATAAGAAAAGCAGGTATAAAGCTTTACACTTTTAAACGACCTCTTTAAAATATCGATTATATTTTAAAGGCCGAGTATTGAACCCATCTTATCGCGCACGTGTTTATATCGCGTTATCTGACTACCTGCTTCTGTATTTTATACAGGGATGTATTTAGGTAAAATTATTTATTAATTTATTTATATTAAAAATTAACCAGTATAAATTAAAACAGTTAAAAGACAAAACTAACAATCAAAACCCCAACCCTTCTATTAACGTCACGTTACAGAAACTACAGAGGACCACCTGACTGCAGATCAACCGAGGAAGTCATTACATTTGACACCCGAACGTGAGATATTATACAGCTGGCGCCTAAAGACCACCTGGAGAAGGAAGAGTTACAAATTTGCCTGTATTTATATCTTAAGTTACATAATATAGAAATATAATTAAATAGGGAATAAAGTATGTATATATATGAATCTGTGTCATCTATTTGTTCAACGTGTTAAGAGCCTGATTAACGAACCCCGATCCCAATTTTGCAAGTACAAAATTCCGACTGAGCTAGATAAGGGAAAAGTAAGAACTATTAAGTAGAGTAAGTAACAATTAAAGACCACCTGAAAATATCATTTTACAACAAATACTTGTTGATATAATTAATATAAATATATTTTATTTCCTTGTAGGCAATCGTAACCTGCTGAAGACAATTTAGATACGAGTTTTATTCAGAGGTAAAAATGTTTGCCAACCACTTGTTAACCGAATTAAGGTAGATGTACTTCTCGTTGTAGAAAGCAATTTGTTTATACATGCAAAAAAGGAAAGAGCTGACCTGTGATTGCGAATGCTTATGCGTTTTCAAAGCAGCCAAGCAACGAGCAAGCAATCCCCAGTACGAGCTACAGATCGTAGTTTATCAACAACACAATCCAAGCAATAAGCCAACGAGATACAGAACGGACTCTCTTGTTACATCAATCTAGACAATCAAATGTAAACATGAACTTTGATGTAATCGTAATGGTAAAGTGATATGGACACTTCAATAGATGGAAACTTAAGATATATAAACGTAGGTTTACAGAAACCCAAGGTAGTTGCTGAAACGAAAGTAAAGAATGAAAAAGATGTATATTCAATGATAAGCTGTTAATTGTTACACTTATTTCTCTGAAGAAGTAATGTGAAACTCTTTTACAGTGTGAAACCTGAAAAGAAGTACTAATTATAACGAGGTTAACAAGATATAATACGGCTTACCGTGTGTGTAGGTGTAGTGAAATATTACTGTTACATCCGGTTTAAATAGCGTCTATATCACTTTTATACAACAAAGCGATATTATATAGTGAAAATTTTTGTAAAAATGATGCCTAGCATCTAGTAAATAGAAACAAGAAAATTTCCTAGAGACTTTTCACCCTTCTACAGCAATGGCGATTTTGAAAAGACAATCAGCGCCTCCAGAATCAATTTTAAAACTTCCTTTGTTATCTCATTTCAATATTATTAAAGGATGTTTGTTCACAGAGTAAAACATGATAAGTAAGACGCAGTTTTGTAATGGTATCACCATCTAGTAGTGATTTAGCAAGGGACAGGTGCCTATAAAGTGTAAGAATGTTGAAAATAACCAGAACCTACATTCATCCCAGGGATGGCGCCATATGTGTTAATTGAAGTTAAATTTTGAAAAAACGGGTGAACTCTTAAAATATAGAAATAGATACGAGAGACAAATAATTTTCGTAAAATGTACAATTGTACGTCATAAAAGGAAATCATATGTGAAATAGCAATTAGCTATATTTCAGGTATAACTTTGTATACCATTTAATCCATCATACTCGTTAGTAAAATCGTAAATACAGAAATTTTAATTCATTTAGTACAGAAAATAGAAACAGATCGAGTGCCGCTGCCACCTTTCTCTATATTGCGATCTACGAGGATGCCCGGCTTGAGTAGGCGGGGTATCCGATTTTTCAACTGCGCCTGCCGTTGCTCATGCGTAGCCGGTTCTAGTTGAAGAAGGCGCCGCTTTCGGCGGTGCCTTCTTCCGTTTTCTTCCGTTCTGGAGGTCGAGGTAACTTCAGGCATCCCCTGTAGCTACCGGGGTGGTCCCCACCACAGTTAACACACCTTCCCCGGCCTCTGCGGGGTTTAGTGCATTAACTGGAGTGGTGATCTCCGGCGCAATTTACACAGCGTGCTGTCGGTCCTGCAGCAACGCTGTGCGTGATGGAAACCCTGACACCGGTGACACTGTCCGATGCCGGATTTCCACCGCAAATCCTCTACAGTGACGCGGAGGCGGGCGAAGTACTCCACCTCACAAATCTTCTTGTCCTCTTCTATCGGTACGTGTACCAGAACTAGCAGGATCGTTGGACCTCATTCTGAAACAATAGATTACTTTAATGTCGTATAGCGTAAGCCCAAGCAAACGTCAGGTTCGGACAGCTCTACGGGCAGCCCACGTATTACGACTTTAGCTACACGCTCACCCCTTGCCTTATAGGTGTGGTACGGAGTACCACTCCTATCCATATACCTTAACAGCCTGACTTGGTCCTCGGGTGAGGCAGGCTGTATCTGGATTCCCTCCTGATTGCCTTGGCTCTCGTGAAGGCGATCCGTGGTCTGGCCAATCGGTGAGAGAAATCAGCCCAGTTCTTCCTCTGACGAATGACTGACTACCGGGGGTACCTTCTCTCTCGTGTCTTTTACGATCGATGTCGTAGTCCATGGCTGCTGGGCTGTCGGTGCATTCCTCTAGTGCGTGCAACATGTTGTCTGTCGGGCGGCGTTGGCGATCGGACAGTCGGGGTTTTCTTAGGCCTCTTCTGTTTGACGTAGTCATCGGGGCTGTATGATCTGGGGCAAACATCTTAGCCTCTTCCTTCAGCGGCGTCGGTGTTGGCGGTAGACGTCGAAGGTACCTGGTGTTCCTTCATCCACCGGTTTGAAGCTCGCAACCACTCCTCCCGGCATGGCTCACCTATCGTAAAAACGATGTTTTGTAATTGATAAGTATATAACTCTTTGAGTTGTTCTCTGTTCGAGATGCTAGCCTCGAGTCTAACAAAAGAAGAACAGCTTTTACATAAATACCTAAAATATTTGTACCTGTTCTAATGAACTGAAGCCAGTTTGATATTGCTAGTAATTCCTTGAAATTCCCAAAAGTAGTCAAGTACATTGCAAATTTTCCAAAGGGAAGTCAGGTGTTCCTATCTCCGCCAGTTATTTTTGTTAAATTTAGTGTACTTTTTCTCAAAAACTATAAAGGTAATATCTTCCGCCATAATTTAATCTGAGGGAATTTGAATTGAACAACAAATAATTTTTTTATATCCTTTTTCAAGATATGTTTTTTCTTGAAATATTTATTACTCAAAATCTGTATTTATTCAAAAACTAGAAAGAATAATACAAAATTGTTTGCTTAAATTAAGCGCCTACGTAGGCTGAACAAAATTAAGAAATATTATCTTGATATCTCAAGCGGCTTCAGAAAAAA
This sequence comes from Vesta saturnalis, assembly GCA_036346205.1. Lineage (NCBI taxonomy): Eukaryota > Metazoa > Arthropoda > Insecta > Coleoptera > Lampyridae > Vesta > Vesta saturnalis. Next base: position 84,780 of record JARFJB010000017.1, on the reverse strand, counting down.
TACATTGAATGGTAAAAATATAATTTTCGAAAACGCAGGTTAAAATTGGCTACTATAAGATAAGTTATTATTTATACTTTAGTGCATCCCCGCTTCGTAGAGAGGGTTGTCTGGGTCCTCATCCACTTCATATTTACCTTCTAATCGTCTTTTGGCCAGTGTTTTTTTCGCTGGCATTTTTTCTAAAAAATAAGAAATAAAAAAAGCTTTGTCGGCTTTTTTATCCGAAGTCTGTCTACTAGTTCCATTATTTGAACGCAATTTTTACCAGGAGGGATCCTAGTTTCTCAAGTACTTTGCATTTAATAATATTTCCCTTATTGTAAGTGGCTATTACTTCAAAGGCACCAAGGTCTTTTTTCTAACACGTATCGATTTCGGCATTCAGGACCATATGACGCTGTTTAGTGATTTACTTGCATTTGGCGTACCTCCATGCAACATCTAAGCCAAATGAGCATGGGCTTCTTTCAAAATTGGTTTTATTTTTAACATCACTGCAGTTGGGAAGTGTGTATATTCTGTATGGTCATACGATTTATTATTTCTTCCATCTCACGATATTTGCAACAACTTTCAGGGCCAGGAGGACACAACCCATGGCTTAGCGACTCATTTGAGGACAATAGTTGAACATACTCAGCCGATACTGCAGTCTTTATTTGTTCCAGAGTAGCTCCAGCATTTATTGGGATTGTCAAGCAGTACTAGTTCTGAATTTCGTTAATTGCAGTATTTGTCAGCCGACCATGACCACCCATAGTTTTTCCATCATCCAGTTTGTTTTACCCATCTGTGATTTCAGATTACGAAGGGGGCCCCGTTTTGGAGGGGCCCATTTTCCGTTTTCCCATATCGTTTTTTTCTGCAACAGCTGGGTACGCGGAATTAACCCCATCACCGAGAAAGTACTTGTATCTGATATGATTTTTTTGGGATTGTTCAAACATGTCAACGATACCGTGAAGTTCAACATAAAATTACTCGCTCAATTAACCTCTTATAACTTAATATACGTCAATATAGGGTTCGTAATATCTAAACTCGAAGGGTTTACAGCTAGTTCCAAGCAAACAAAAAACTTGCTTACCTTTGGTCGAAAATCCAGGTAAATCAGAGAATTAACAGCTGGTAAGTTGGTTTCTATAAAACTTAAAAAACTGGCAAAACTATGACGTGCAACGAAAAACAACTAATCGGTTAACGATCTTACTTACTATACATTTACGTTACGTCGTCAGATCTCAAAGTAGCAAATATTCTAGTAAGCAATTTTCATTAATCCTTACGTTGCAGCTTTTGTTAGAATAATGAAAAAATATTGAATTATGTCGCTGTAAAGTTTTGTAAATCAACAATTTCCGCATAACAAATAAATCGCTTGTTAACTTGAATGGAATCGCAATACCTTGCTATTTAAATTGTGATCATAAGTAAACAATTATAAACTTGCGAAAAAGGAATAAGATCACATCTGATCTTACAGAAATAATATCCTCAAGTTTTCTTATTACTATTCTTATATTGCAATAAAAAATAAGGATTAACGTAAACGCGCATTGTCCAAAGCATATAAAGTATATATTTCTTGCGGAAGTTTTCTTATGTAAAATTTCTAGAAGAATTGAATTGGATTGCAAGATTTAAACTTCTACAACCTCACATTGCAAGTAGTTTAATTTTAAATAACACCAAAAATGAATATTAATAACATCGAACACACAAATTTCACAACTTCTTACAATACGTAAAGGTGTATAGCGTAATCAGGATAAAATAAACATAAATATTGTTCATACACGGGTGAATACACTTTTATAAAGCTAATTTAACCGCCTGAAGGGCTCTTAAGCATAACTGTAAACAAAGAAAGCGTATTCATCCGCCTGACAAATACAAATAAAACACTTTATTAAAATCGCAAACAAAAGTAAACGGAGAAAAGTAGTTGTCTTCACTCGCACAAAATGATCAAACAAAACATTCCCTTCCTCCTCACAACTATAACGACAATGCTCGGCAATTGACCTTTTTGGTATTTGATCGATGGATACCAAATAACTTCTTTATTTCCACGATTCTTAAATTATATTTACACGAACTTCAGTAACGGGAAAGCTATAAATCCAAAATAAAGTGAATCAGTCACTTTACCATCTGGTTTAACGTATATATACACAAATATTACTTCATTTACAGGCATTCTTTGACTTTCATATTCACAAAAATGTATTAAAGCGATATTTATTTACATCAGGTTCTTTCATTTGTTGGGGGTAATTGTACACACGAATGTAACTAGTGAATATCCTGAACTTAATTACCAAAATCCGCATAAAAAAATACGATAAATATTCCAAAATTAAAGAACAACAGTATCATTAAACACCAGTTCCTCTTCGATAGACGCGTAAAAATGTCACTTCTGACAAACGCTACACAACACAAGGTTACCTGCGTGAATGAATATTGTTTCAAAGCTTCCTAAACGGGTAAACGGAAGACTTTTCCTACGAAAACTTCATTTAAACCCCCGGCACGACAGGACGTAAATAGGTTTACCCGCGCTGGAACATTCGTACGCGCGGCGCCTCAACTTTCTTCTTCTACATCTTAACTACGACTGAACAAAAAACAAATCTCCCCTTTCCTCACAACATGATTTCATACTTTTTACTATCGCATAATAATTTCCATACCCAAATTGCATAATAGACAATTCTCATGAAAGAGACAATCTTGATATCAATATTTCAGGCAGGCACATACATATTGTTTGTTCAGTAAGAAAGTCGGTTATTCATATAAGTTTTCTATACTTTCACCAACAAAAATTCCGTATATAGGTGAACTGGTAAACTATATGCCGCCACTGAACCTTTCGTTATCAACGATAGCACAAACAATTTATTCCTGCTCAAAACCCTTTAGCCATTTGAAGTCAAATTCCTTTCGAAACTATGATAACAATTTTCAATGACGTAATTTTAACGCAACTAAACCATAATTAACGATACTTAAAATAGGATTTTCTATTATTTATAGAACAAACATTAAACTCCCAAATAAAATTGATTTTACTAATATACCCTTACCACCGTGCGGAATTGCATCGTAATTTAAACAAACTTCAATCTATTGACAACAAACAAACCGAAAAAAATCTATACCACGTTCATAGCATTGGGATACCAATTCCTATTCCAATCGCCTATAATACTCGGTAAATCCTAAGAAGAATTTGGTGTCTTTAGGTGATTTAGAGACTGGAAAACCTTTTATCGACTTAATTTGATTGGGATCTGGTTTTACACCGGTTTCTGTGATCAATTGACCTAGGTAAATGACTTCGTGTCTCATAAATTCGCATATTCTAGGTTGTACTTTGAGGTTGTGGTCTTGCAATCTCTGAAAAACGTCTTTTAATTTTTGAATTATAGTTTTCTACCGTATCAGCATAAATAACGATGTCTAATTAAACGAAACAACGTGACACTTATAATGCGACGAGGACGTAATCCATCATGCGCTTAAACGTAGATAGTGCGTCCTTGAGACCGAACGGCTTTCGCAAGAATTCGTAATGTACTGAGGGAACGAAATGCAGTTTTGCTAGCTTCGTTCTCGTTGATTTTATCTGGTGAAATTTGGAAGCAAGATCAAAACTCGAAAAATATTTCGCGTGACCTAATTGATCGAGTATTTCGGCTAGATTCGGAAGTGTATAATTATCACCTATCGTTATCTCATTTTAATTTACGATAATCGATGACGGTCCTCCATTTGACTTTACTGGAGAAGTAGACTAATTAATTACATTTTGATATTTGTTCATTTACTTCGTTTTTATGTACTTCCGGATACCTATAAGATTTTAGATTTATGGGTGTATTATTTGTAGTGGGAATGCGTTGGTGCACGTTAATTCGTTAGTCGTTATCTAATAGAAATAGTTTGTTGAATTCGTAACAAATTTCAATAAGTGATTTACACTCATCTTCGTTTAAATGCGAGGTTCTTAATGATTTAGAGAGTCGATCTACCCTTTTTGAATTAGGATTTGGTATTTGATTAGAGTTTGAGGAGTAAATTGTATGGTTGTCTTAGATGGACTATAAAAAAACTTTAATTTGATTAATTTTGACTAGTTTTTCAGTTTTGTTTAGAATTGACGTTAATACCTTTGAATTTAGGTTTACCCGTACAATGCTGGGACATACAAACATCCCATGGGGCACTTGAGTTTTATTAAGTAGGCCTTGTTCTATATCTGGATTAATAACATTAATCTGAATAATTGTTACAGATTAAAACACAAAATATAAGTACCAAACTGGACGTAGTAAGTAACGAATTACAACAAGAATAGGAAATGAAGGTTTAAAAAAGAAAGTGAAAAACTAAAGACACAACTAGATATACAAAATACGCGTATCGATATACTGAAAAGGGAAGCTCGAATGAATAAAATTATAATACAGGGAGTGGAAGATAAATTTAGTGAACCAGAACTTGAACTAAAAGAGAAAACAAGAATCATTTTAAGAGACATAAGGGTTAACTTGGATATTGAAACGGAAACCAAGGAAATTAGAAGATTAGGAATGCTAAAGGAGGGACAAATGAGGATATTCTGAATAAGACGAAACATTTTAAAGGAAAAACAAGACAAGAGACACTATGCAAAACTAACTTATAACAAGCTGCAACTGAATGGGTAAATATACACATTACCACAACTATAGGATCTGATAAGAAATACAAGGATAAGAGAATACAGAACAAACAGAAACAGAAATAGAAGGAATAGGTAGTATGGAAAATTACCCAGAGAAATCCCGAAAAACAAGAACTGTGAGTGAAAGATTACCACAGAATATAGAGGACGAGGAACTCAGAAATAAATGGAAACAACAACATTCACGGGAAGACGTACAAAAAACTGGTGCGTCGTAGAAACCCGAAAGACACAAAAATAAATAACTACAAAGCAAAAGGAATAACGAGTAAGGAAACGGATGAAATTAGAAATACAGAAATTAATAGAATACATAAACTCTAATAAATAGTATTTGGAACATGGGACATAGCAGGAAAAGAGTGCGAGCTAACAGAAGAAATGCAACAACATGATATTAAAACTATGGGCTTATGTGAGACAAAAATCAAAGGATCAAGCAATAAGCAACTACAAGAAAACTATAATCCATATTATTCGGGAAGGAATCCAAAACAGAGAGCAAAAGAAGGAGTAAGTGTAATAATAGCAGAACAATTAAATAAGAAAGTTAGTAATGTCACCCTGTGGTAAATTTTAAGGGATCACCCTGTAGATAAGTTGGTTTTGTTCAATTTTTTTTAATTTCAGGTTAAAAGAGTGTAAATTTTTGCGAGTTTCTTTTTGGATTTGGAGATATTTATGAGTGGAAATTTTATTTGTAGAATCACGTTTCATTCACAGGTGACAATTAGAGTATTGTTAGAAGAATAAATGTTCACATTATTTTTTGTATTAGTGGATTTGTAAATAGAGACAGTTTTGTAGAAATAAATATCGTATTTTAATTTGGTTAAATCAAGTTGGAATTGCGTCATATAAAAAATTTAATGAAAAAAAACGTATTCAAATATAACACTGTAAGGTACATCTTTTGCAAAAGTTCTAGTTAGCCACCAGATAAGTACCGTTCCGATTGATAACAATTTGGTTTTAACATAAAGAAATTGACTTTAGGTACATAGCATTAAAGGCTATTTTGAATGAAAATTCCAATTCTTTAAATATTTCTCAGATAAGATTTCGAGTAGAAACAGGCTTTCTGATAAGGCAATCCTTCCGTTGATTTTGGAGTTAGACTTCGTGTATGCGCGGAGTGGCATATTTAAGTTTTTTGGGCAAATTAGGGTGGATGTGTTTGAAAAACCAATGTGGAGGGTAATGAACAATTATAATCAGTGCAGTTAGGAATGTAGTACTAGATTCACCTGTTATTTGTTTGCGATTAGCGCAATATCCGCAAAAGGGGTAGTTAAGTAGAAGTTGAAAGGAGTTACGTAGATTTGGGGTTGTATCGAGTTATCGTGGAGAAAATGATCTCCGTTTCCAATAAAAGGGATAATATATTGGCTCACCACATCCTAAGTTATTCTTTTGGTTATATACCGTTTATCGTAGTGACATATGTTGACGTAGAAGTCGTTTGTTCTTTGGACCTGCTGTTTCGTAATACGTGTTTCTTTGCGGATTAAAGTAACAAGTTCCTCTTTAAAATGGTAACTTTTGGGTATGTTGTCGACGTCAAACAAACTACAAACTGCTGTAAATAAAACCTTTTCGTTTTTAGTTATTTTAAAATTAATAAGTGATAGTTGGTACTTGTACCTAGTAGCGTAATCGAAGTTTTATGGAAGTTTTAAGTGTTAGCGCAATTGCAACCAATTGTAATACCAATCAAATGTATGGAAAGGAAGATTCACGATTTAAGTTATGTTGGAAGAAGCGAGTGTAGTATCAATCTCGTTCACATTTCGGTGGCCGTTGAGGCCATCTCTAGGTACCAAAGATGTTTGTATAACAAATTTAATGTAAACTCTTTTGTGCATTTTGTTTTGCTGTGGATGACAAATTTTAATGAATTCTGGTATTTTTATTGTGTTTTATGTGAACGTTTGAATACGCTGCCTTTTTGCAATTTATGCATGCGTACTCATTCATTTTATGATTTTAAATTTATCTGAGTGTTTCTTAAATTATGATCTTGACGAATTGTATCACAATTACATGTTGTTATGCATTGCAAAAGAACGCCGCTTAGTGGTCATAATGTTTGTTATTTTGGTTTTTTTTATTCCAAACTTAAAATAATTTTAGTAAGGCATACTAATTTTAAATCATAATGTAACGTAAATTTATCAAGCACTGACCCGAACAGCTGGGTAGTGCGATAAGTCGCCCTCTTTTGAAGTATTTTTATAGGTATCTACCTACCGATTGCAGACATCTCTGCTGATGCCTTAGTTGCCAAAAGGTAAGCAGTTTGTGAATTGTTTGAAGACGAGCTGTATTTTTCGACGAATTTAGGTATTACATCCCGTTATCGACGTTTGATAGATTTTAGGATTTCATAGATTTTCGATCACGTTTATTTAGTTTTGTGGTGACGTATTTTTCGTGTTAATTTGTAGAATTAGATTACCGTTCGATCAGTTATTTTTGGATTAGTTGAACTAAGAACTTTTGACGTAGATTTATCGAAACATTTAATGAGTTTTAGGTTTTATTGCGCATTTTGTGGCTTTTATACTTAAACCTTAAGATTTTATTGAAGTTTAGGTTAACCTGGTGTTAATATTCTTGGAGTAGAATTTTTGTGGTAAAGTAGTTTATTTTTGAGTGAACGTGTTGGTTCCCCATTAGACCAATATAACATCAGTTCATCACGTTTTCCCGCTATAAATGATTGTAACAGGTGGCGCCTAGTGAGTATTTAGCCTGTAACAGTAGATTGGATGCAGGAAATTCAGGATTAATGGTATTGGAAGTGGAGTTAGTAATAATAATAATAAGAATAATAATAATAATAATAATAATAATAATAATAATAATAATAATAATAATAATAATAATAATAATATTTATTGGTGTTAAAATACCAATGTATTTACACAAATCAGTAAAATATCACAATAATTAAAATTAAAATTATATCACAGTGGATCACACAAAGAAATTTAAATATTCCACGAAAGAATAAAAGGCATTCACAATTAAAGTTGATCTGACTTGATTCTTGAAGTTAATAAAATCTAAACCGTTAATCGTTGGCGTCAAAACGTTATAAACCTTATAGCCCAATAATTAGGGCCATTCTATGATTTGTTCAATTTGTACTCATTAATGCGTAAAGGAACTTCTTTATTCCTCGTGGAAGATTTACGATCAACAGATTTTTTTAAATATACATTAATGTTTTTTAATACACAGGAGGCACTGCATTATAAAAATACATGGTAACGTTAAGATTTTAAATCCGATAAATCAAATCTTATAATCTTCCCGATATTGATTATACATAATTAGAATTAGAAGGAATGATAATATAATACAAATATATGCACCAATAGTGAGAGCAGATGAAGAGGAAAACCTAAAATTTTACACAGACTTACAGAACACGCTATATAAAGTTAGAGAAGAGAAAGACCTGAAAATTATCATGGGGGGTTGGAACACAAGAGTGGGCGGAGATGAAAATGCACAAGAAAATATGGAGAAGAGACTATAAATAGAAATGTACAGAGAATGCTGGATTTATGCCAAACAAACAATCTCATAATAGGTAATGGCTTTTGGTACTAGCTTTTGGAGAATAGATATATGTTTGTGGCAGAACAAAGAGACGCCATAAGTATAATAGATTACATAGTATATATGCAGAAACTCAGTGATAGAATACAACAGATTAAAACGATACCGGACGTAGAAATGGCAACGCAACATAGACTGGTAACAGCAGTACTAAAAGTTGACAGGAATGCAGAAAGAAAAAGAATACAAAAGTTAATACTAACTGGACCTTAGATAGAAGATGGCAAACATTTAGTGAAACAATTCATAATATAGCAAAAAAGACATGCAACACTGGGAAGTATAACAAGAACCAACCGAAGAAAGCTAGATGATGGAATAAAAACGTAAGGGAACCAGTGATGAACAAAAAAATGGCATGGAAATGAATATAAATCTGAAACAAAAGACATACTATTAACCTGGGCAGACTACTATACAAACAAATTTGAGGATAAGAATAGTGAGAATGAAGCAGAAAGACGGAACGAATTAGAAAGTAATGAAAGAGCAGATGAAGAAGAAGGAGAAAATCGTTGAAGGAGATGAAACTGGAAGAAGCAATGAAAACATTAGAACAGGAAAGGCGTGTGGACAGGATGGCATCGAACCAGAGATGATAAAATAGCTGGGGGCCAAGGAAAGGAATGGATTCTAGAAACAATTAATGAAGCATGGCAGACGGAAAAAATGCAGAGGATTGGCAAGAAAATATTATAATCCCGATACACAAAAAGGGTGACTTCACACTTTGCGTGAGTTACAGAGCCATATGTTTATCCTCCTCCTGGTTTAAATTATATACAATGGTAATAGAAAGAGGATTAAGGAACAGAATTGATAGCAAATTATCAGATGAACAAGCAGCTTACAGGACGGGAAGACAGACTAACGACAATATTTACATACTAAGATATGTGATATAAAAACAAGAAGAGAGAGGAGAGGAACTGTTTGTAGCTTTTATAGACATAAAAGCAGAATTTGACACAATACACAGAAGGGTAATATGAAGATGTCTAGAACAGTTAGAAGTTCAAGCAAAGTTGATACGGGCAGTGAAGATCATATATCACTATGTAAAGGGAGCAGTCAAGATAAATGGAGAAGAATCTAAAAGGTTTAAAATGGAACTACGAATAAAACAAGGCGACAGCTTCAGTCCTCTGCTATTCATAGTCGTGATGGACAGAGTATTAAGAAACATCCGATTGAAATCCATACAACAAACGATGGTCAACATATTAGTACCAGTAAGAGTCGATTGACTCATGCACGCGGGTGACATAGTCCTAATATCAGATACCCACTAGAGAACTAACGAAAATAACTTAGGGTTAGATAAATTAGAAATTTAAGTTAATACGGGTAAATGTAAAATGATGGTAATTAACGATAAGTCGCGAGAAGAAGAAAGAAATAGAAATCAAAGTAAGAGGAGTAGAAAAAATAACGAAATATGATTATTTAGGCAGTATAATATCAGACGACGGTAAAATAGACCTAGAGATAAGTAAAACAACAAATACAAGAGAGTTGAACAAAACTATCTTCGGAATGCGGGAAATACATAGAAAAACGAAACTAGGGATTTATAACACGATAGTCTTACCAACAATGACATATGCATATAAAGCATGGGTTACGCAGGAAAAACATGAAAGTAAAATAATTGGCGCGGAAATGAAACACTTTAGGAAAATAACTGCAAAAACCAAGTTGAACAGAAAGAGAAATGAACATTTAAGACACATGATAGATCAAGAACCAGTTACAAATAAGACAGAAAAGAAACAACTATACTGGTATGGCCACGTTTTGCTTATGGACCAGAGTAGAGTAGAGTTGGAAGCAGGTATGATTGAGAAGAGAAGAAAGGGAAGACCTAGGAAAAACTGGCTACAGAATATAGAAGAAGTAGGCAGACGAAGAGGAAAGGAAAAGAAGGAGATGAAAGAATTAGCAAAGGACCGGAAAAAATAGAAGAAACGGGAAGAGAATAGTTAACCCTAGAATCACACCGTGAAGGATTTGGGCATGAATCACACCGTGGGGTTGCCGGCAACCTTTTACTTTTAGTTTATTTTGTACATATAATGGACTATATATATATCAAAACAAGAAAGAATATATTGCACTCTTAAAACTATAAGTCAATAAAAAATTGTAAAGATAGAAAACATGTAAAAATAACATACAAAAATCGTATTCTATCTTCTTGATAGCTTATAAACTTATAAAAACTCTATAAAATTTAAGAAAAGTAAATTGTAACTTTCAAGTTTAAATAAACAACTAAAAAAAAACTAAAGAAATCACTTAAAAATTTTATTTTATTTCTTTTTCGCAGTCTTGGCAAATACTAAGCCTATGATGCGCACAAAGACTTCTTGAACAAAGTGTACACAACGTCTGTCCCTTTCGATTTTTTTTTCTGGGACAATAAGCACATCGTCCTGGTTTGGAATAAGCTGCCCAAGCTGAAATTTCTTCTTCATTTCCAATGATTCCTCTTATGGACACACGTAATTCTTTGGGAAGTCGTTGAGAGTTAACTCTTGTCGTGAGGTGCTCCTCCACTAATGCAAAAGCAAGTTTCTTCAAGTGGTCGCTTCTTTTGGGCCTTCGATCCAACTCGTTGAACTTGTGAACTACCAATGAGTTTATTCCTGCGTCGTCAAGTATCCCATAAAATATTCGTTATGGCCGCCTACGATTTTTTCTTGCGACCGTTGCAGAATGGCACAGCTGGTCAAAGGTGTGAACACCACCTTTGGTGCTATTATAAAATGGGATAATTTCAGGCTTGTTTGACTCAGCGTCAATTAATCCTTGATCGTGCATTGTTGACAGCAGCACTACGTTCTTGTTCGTTCTATGAACAAACGAAACTAATGTTGATATTTCATCAAATACGAACTGGCAAGAAGAAACCGGTTTGCCTTTAGTTTCAAGTAACTGTATTGGAATATCTGGTTTATTCTTCCGCATTGTTCCAACTATAGTAAGTTTTTTACTAGCTAATTCATTGGCCAGTGAGTATGATGTAAACCAGTTGTCTATGGTTATATTTCGGTTGCTTTGTGGAATACCCTTTGACAACTGCAAAACATATTGGGTTGGAATAGGTTTATCAGAATCTCTCTCTTCTTTTCCTAAGTATGGAATTGTAGAAGACATATATGAAGTTTTGGCGTCACACATCACTACAATTTTTATCCCGTGTTTGTCTGGTTTACTGGGCAGGTACACCTTGAAAGGGCGTCTTCCTCTAAAACAACAGTTGCTCATCAATTGTTACGTATTCCGAAGGAACATAATTAGATTTACAATTACTGATGAAAGTATCCCAAATTTCTCTAATTGTTGAGAACTTATCATTAACGATTCGTTCAGGTCAAATCTAAGACAGTTAATTAAGAAATCAAAACGATTTTTGCTCATTGTGGACCTAAACTGTGGTGGTCCTAGCACGCTGGGCCACATATGAATAGTTGTAAGATGGGCATCTTTCAGAGCTCCGCTTAGATATAGCAGACCAAATAAAGCAGGTATTTCTGTTGCGTGGGTAGCAACTAAATAACTCAGACATGCATTTTTATATTTTATTTTCTGTCGCTCGACTTCTTGGTTTGTATGCAAGACAACTTTGTCCACCATTTCATTTGTTATGAATAATTTCCAAGTCTCTTTTATAGTCTTTACATTTTTAGCATCACCTTTAGGACCAGGTAGACGAATCACAAGATTTTTCTAGGCGTTCTTGAATTCTTCGAATTATTTGATGTTTTATACCATTTATGTCCATTTTTACCATGTACTACTTTCCTTTGAGGCACATCATCTTCCGTTTCGGATTCTGCGTCCAGTTCATCTTCCTCTCTATCGTCCGTTATAATGCAGTCCAACTCCTCGCTCTTTTCGTCTTCATCACTAACATGTTCTTCTTCGCAATAACGGGCCAATTCTGCATCAGTCAGAGGTCGTTCGGAATTGTATGACATTATTACAGCTTAAAACGAAAAACATTCATAAAGTATATAAAAATTAACACAACTACAAAATATTACTTAAGAGAATTTTCTGTCGCACGAATCACACCGTGGGGTTGTATACAACCCTATCACACAAAACTCAACTTGTAAAAATAAATATTCAACTCAACTGAACGACACGTGTACACACTAATGCTAGATACACTAGACCAAAGGTAAATAAACTCGTAACCCCCATTCGTACCCTGGCGTCTGCGTAATACAACTTCTTTGTAGCGACGGGTCGCCGGCAACCCCACGGTGTGATTCTAGGATTAAGTGAACAAACATCCGATACCCAAGGGTTACAAGGATACAAAAGAAGAAGAAGAAATATTTGTGTTGGTGGTTTTCGATTTGAATTCGGTGGATTACGCGCGGAACTAGTGGATAGTGTGTCACAGGATTGATTTAAGGATTGACTACAAATACGTCGGACGTTATATCTTTGTTTAAATGAAATGTTTTGATTTGGTGGTGATTTAGAATGAAATTTCTATTAAAATGACAATATAAAGTGGTATGATTTTACCTATAGCAGATAGAACAACGCTTTATATTTTGATTTTATACAGACTAATATTTCGAGATTTCTATTCTAGATCTTATTTCCTGTTCCTTTAATATTGCGCAATTTATAGCATCTTCTAAGGATTCTGGTTTTGCGGATTTTACAACTATCGAAATGTTTTGTTGAATACCAGATATAAATACACTGAGCGCTTAGTTCTTTAGTAAGTATGCCTGTTTTGCGTCGGTGGAACATGTGGGAATAATTGAATAGAGATAGCAGTTTGATACCCTATTAGAATACGATAACACGCTTTCATATAAATTCTGTTTGCACGAACTAAGTCCTAGTTGCCATTGACTCATGGTTCTTTCTTCACCAAAAATGTCCACTAAATGTTTTTTTAAAGCATCCCGTGTATTACATTTAGGACTTTTTATCAAAGGCCTAGGGTTTCCTCTAATTTTAGTTGCTATAATTGTTCATATTATTTTCCTATGCGATTCTTTTACGACCTTTGTTACAATTATCAACAAATTCATTTCAACACGCTTTGTATCCATCAAATTTAATTCACATTTTTTCAGATAACTCTATATTAATATTAGCCATGTTGTTAGTTTGATTTGGTTCGAAAATAATTTGATCAATTTTAACAATAAAGTTAAAATTGACCTGCGTTATAGTTATTCTAATTTAATTAAATTGTAATAAAAATTGTATAATGAATAATAATATTGAATAATAACTAAATTAATTTAAACGTTCTTAATGTATATTAAAATATTGCTCTCCGAAAGGAAGTGAATAAAGATTTGATATGGTCTTGAATTTGGAGTTGGCTGTTGAATGTGGTTTCTGACGGGATCGTTGTTTTTGGAGTTGTGTTGCACGTGTCAGTTTCGTCTGGGTATATTTAGAATTTCTTGTGTGATGCGGTTTTTGGTGTAGTTTGATTTCTTGATGATGCGTGGTAGATTTAATATTAATTTATTCGGAACTGTTGACGTAGTTGTTTAGCGAATATTGCTTGATTTTGATGAAGATCTGGATGAATGAATATTACTTCAAATTGACGTTGATTGGATATGGCTTCACACTATAAAGAAATAAACTGCAATTTTTATTATTGGTTCTATTTGAACATGATTCGATATGTTGGTTTAGCGAGGATTTTTAATACACTACTAAACTAAACAGGATGTGGTAACAATACAAGTAATATAACAAAGGAATTAATAATAGTGTATTAACGTATTGTAGTGTGCAGTTTGAGGATCTTCTCCTCCTTCAGCACTGCGGTGTGAATTGTTGTTCGTTGTGGATGTTGTTCTTTTAGCCGTGGATGATGATTGTTGTGGGTAGGTGTTCGTTGTATGTATGTGGATATGTCCCGTTGTCGGGTGTCAAGATGATGTAGTCTGATGGCCAAGTAGATCTACAAGAGAAAGAAACAAATATTAGTTTGACGCATAATAAGTCGTTATGTAGTAACTAGGTTACTACAGTACGGTTGTCGGGTTAGTATTCCAAAGCGTGAAGTGCTTTGGAGAAAAGGTAATGTTAGACAGAACATAAGAAATAATAAATCGATACTGTATACTTAACCTTGGGCGCCAATCTTCGCGTCGGACCTTTGTATCATTACCCGAAAAGAGCAAGCACCTCCTGACCGTGCGTGAGGATCACTCCCAGTAGGTCAGTCCCAGTTTTTGCCAGAGCGAGTGCCGCTGCCACCTTTCTCTATATTGAGACCTACGAGGAGGCCCGGCTTCAGTAGGCGGGGTATCCGCTTTTTCAACTGCGCCTGCCGTTGCTCATGCGTAGCAGGTCCTGGTTGAAGAAGGCACCGCTGTCGGCGGTGTCCTCTTCGGTCTCTGTGGTCCTTCCGTTTTCTTCCGTTCTGGAGGTCTAGGTAACTTCAGGCATCCACTGTAGCTAGCGGGATGGTCCCCAACACAGTTAACACACCTTTCCCGGTCTCTGCGGGGTTTAGTGCATTAACTGGAGTGATGATCTCCGGCGCAATTTACACAGCGTGCTGTCGCCCTGCAGCAACGCTGTGCGTGACGAAAACCCTGACACCGGTGACACTGCCCGATGCCGGGTTTCCACCGCAAGTCCTCTACAGTGACGTGGACGTGGGCGACTTACTCCACCTCTTAAATCTTCTTGTCCTTTTCTCTCGGTAGGTGTACCAGAACTAGGAGGATCGTGCGACCTCATTCTGAAATAAGAGATTACGTTAATGTCGTATAATGTAAGCCCAAGCAATCGTCAGGTTCGGACAGCTCTACGGGTAACCCACGTATCACGCCCTTAGCTACACGCTCACTCCTTGCCTTATAGGTGTGGTACGGAGTACCACTCTTATCCATATACCTTAACAGCCTGACTTGGTCCTCGGGTGAGACAGGCTGTATCCGGGTTCACTCCTGATTTCCTTGGCTCTCGTGAAGACGATCCGTAGCCTGGCCAATTTATGAGAGAAAGCAGCCCAGTTCTTCCTCTGACGAAGGACTACCGGGGGTTCCTTCTCCCTGGTCTCTTCTATGATCGACGTCGTTGTCTGTTCCATGGCTGCTGGGCTGTCGGTGTATTCCTCTAGTGCGTGAAACATGTTGTCCGTCGGGCGTCGTTGGCGATGGGACGGTCGGGGTTTTCTTAGGACGAAGTCATCGGGGCTGGATGATCTTGGGCGGACATCTTCGATTCTTCCTTCAGCGGCATCGGTGTTGGCGTTTTCTCAAAAACTATGAAGGTAATATCCTCCGCCATAATTTAATCGGAGGGAATTTGAATTGAACAACAAATAATTTTTTTATATCATTTTTCAAAATATATTTTTTCTTGAAATATTTATTACTCAAAATCTTTATTTATTCAAAACCTAGAAAAAATAATACAAAATTGTCTGCTTAAATTAAGCGCCTACGTATGCTGAACAAAATTAAGAACTATTATCTTGATATCTTAAGCGGCTTCGGAAAAAAGGTACATTGAATGGTAAAAAATATAATTTTCGGAAAACGCAGGTTAAAGATAAGCTACTATAAGATAAGTTATTATTTATACTTTAGTGCATCCCGCTCCATAGAGAGGGTTGTCTGGGTCCTCATCCACTTCATATTTACCTTCTAATCGTCTTTTGGCCAGTGTTTTCTTTTGCTGGCATTTTTTTTCTAAAAAAAAAGAAATAAAAAAGCTTTGTCGGCTTTTTTTATCCGAAGTCTGTCTACTAGTTCCATTATTGCAACGCAATTTTTACCAGGAGGGATCCCTAGTTTCTCAAGTACTTTGCATTTAATTATATTTCCCTTATTGTAAGTGGCTATTGCTTCAAATACACCAAGGTCGATGTCGATGTCGGCATTCGGGACCATATGACACTGTTTAGTGATTTACTTGCATTTGGCGTACCTCCATGCAGACATCTACGAAGAAAATCAGCATGGGCTAAGTCTTTGAAAATTGGTTTTATTTTTAACATCACTGCTGTTGGGAAGTGTGTATATTTTGTATGGTCATACGTTTTATTATTCGCTTCCGTCTTACGATATTTGTACCAACTTTCAGGGCCAGGAGGACACAACCCATGGCTTAGCTACTCATTGGAGGACAATAGTTGAACATGCTCAGCCCACACTGCAGTCTTTATTTGTTCCAGAATAGCTCCAGCATTTATTCGGATGGTCAGGCAGGAGTAGTTGTAAATTTCGCTAATTGCAGTATTTGTCAGCCGGCCATGACCTCCCACAGTTTTTCCATCATCCAGTTTGTTTTTACCCATCTGTGATTTCAGATTACGAAGTCGTGAGCCCATCCGTTTCTGGAGGTGGCCGACACATTCTAGCTTTTCAATGACAAAATCTTTCCCACATGGTTTTTTTCTGCAATAGTTGGTTAGGCAGAATTAACCCCATCACTGAGAAAGTACTTGTATCTGATGTGATTTTTTTGGAATTGTTCAAACATGTTAACGATGCCGTGAACCTTCATCCCTCCACTTACCTCCAAATAATTTGCAGTGCAGTTACTTACGCAACGAAACGCATAACTTAATTGTACGTTGACACTAGAAAACATTGTTATAACTTCATTTTTTGCTTTCTGATACCACAATATTGCATGAGCTGCCCTTTACATTAATTATAACACTTAGGCCTAGTCTCGTGGTAGGATACATCGACAATGGTCCTTGGAATTTTGAGCACACTGATAATTTTTATAGTAAATTTTCAAGCTTGCAGCGTTACAGGCCTACAAAACAAGTTTCTGGTAGCCCCTTTAGGTTCGTGGTTCAGACGACCTCACTATTTTGTGGATAATTAATTATTATAACAGTCTAATTATACACGTTTTATTATATCAAATAAGGAAAATGCTATTTAATAAAGAAAATAAACTTAAAATACCCTAGCTATATAAATAAAATAATTAAAAAAATTTAAAATTAGTTCTGGGCGATTCAGGACGCCACTGTCGACTTCTCTCGACGTTTGTTTCGTCCTCTAGGCGTAGAGCTGTAAAATACGGGATTAACGAAGTGTGGATTTTTTTCATAAATAAAATCCTAAAATTGTTAATTAGAACGGTAGCAGTCGTGTGTGTGTATTAAGGTTTTGGTGATGATAAAGCAAGGATATTCAGGTGGATACATCCGGTGAGTATGTTCAGTGTTGCTATAATTATATATAAAATGTGTTATGATACTGGTCATGTTCTGAAATTTTGATTTTAACGTGTATCGTTAATTAGTGGGTTGATAATTAAGTATGCCTAGATGAGATATACATCAAGTGAAGATGTTTTTATTATTGTGAACTGATCGGGAGTGGTAACGGAGAAGATAAATGGTGTTAATCAAATCTCGGTGGTGATTGTGAGGGTGGTTGAAAGGGGTGAATAATTCAGTATGGAGGGGATTTGAAAGGGTGTGCTTAGGGTGAAGAAGTAGAGGTAGGTCATATAGTAGGGGAACTAAGATTAGGGAACTCATTTTCGGAACCTCAGCTGCTGGCCACTTTCCAGGAAGATAATTAATTGCCTATGGGGTTAATTCGTGTGAAAGTAGCTATCTGTTCGGGGCAGGAGCTCCGTTGAAATAACTACGTCGGTGGTGACAATTCAGAAGCCCACTTAGGTGCTGTTGCATCCAAAATGTTGGTGTGAATTATGACCTGAATTAAAATACGTCGCTCTTTTGTGGAGGATGGTAGTATTTAATTCTAGGTGACTTAATAATACTGGGCGATGTCTCCGGAAAACTAGGTATAACGTGCCTTAGACACGTTTATATACCGAACTCGGTGTTAAAAGCAGCCAAGACCGTTTTACATAAACGTGACTATGAGAAGGGTGGTTGTAGGTATAGGTGTGGAATGAAGGTAGATGGTGGATGCTGGTGGTGTAAAAAAAGGTGGCAGGTTCTGGTAGGACAAGTAGATCAGATTTTCTGGGTATTAAACGGAGGTAGATCTGGTATGAATGTAAAATGATGGACAATGGTGTATATGTCTGGTATGAAGATAACGTTGTACAAAGTATAAAGTGAAAAGGATGTCTATTTGTTACGAGCGTGTTTGTATATGAGCTTAGTATTCTGGTAATACTGGTCGGGATGCTGGATGATTTATACAGCAGGTATATGTATAAGTATGCGAGTAAGTGTAATAAGTGAGAATAGGTAAATAAGGGAAGTCTGGATGGTAGGTAGTCTGGTTTTATAGCAGAAATCTAGAGAGTGGGAATAGGAATGAGAACTGATAACATTTATAAATAGTGACATTGTAGGAATTATTTTCTAGGAAAGGAAAATTTGTAAAGGATTCGCAGGATCATTACAAGCTCTGGTATTACAATAAGGTCAACAGTCGTTTGAAGTATATTTATCATTGTAAGACAGAAATCTAAATTAGGGCTCAACTTTTGACTCGATGTACTAAACTTACGTTAGGAGATTTACAGTCTAGGTTAGAGTTAGAGGTGTAGACCTAGGATTACACTCAACACTTTGCACAATTTCGCTTTCACTGTTATTACCGAATTGTTTTGGACGACCAGTAAAAACTCTTTTACGGTTTTTAAATACCTTAGAAACACATCTAGGCATTTTGCATTTTTAAATACTGCAGAATACAAAAATCGCAAACCAAGCTTGAAATTCACAATGTAATAATAATAATAATAATAAAAATAATAATAATAATAATAATAATAATAATAATAATAACAATAATAATAATAATAATAAAAAAAAACACAGATAATGGTCAAGTCATTGATGAAAAGAGCGACATAGCAGAAATGCTATCCAAAACATTCGAAAAAGCTAGTAGCACTAATAATTATAACGAAGAGTTTATCACTATAAAACAGCAAAAAGTGTACGACATCAACTTTTACACCAACGAACTATATGCATACAATGAACCTTTAACTGTACAGGAACTGGAAAGCTCTGTGAAAATATCGTCAAACTCAGCACCTGGACCAGACAATATTACGCACGAAATGCTATCACGACTGCCGAATAAAATTAAAACAATATTACTAGACATTTACAATTATATCAACAAACATGTACAATACCCTGACACATGGAGAAAATCTGTAGTAATTTCGATTTTGAAACCAGGTAAAGACGCATCCAAACCCCAGAGTTACAGGCCAATCTCCTTGACATGTACAATGAGTAAAGTACTAGAAAGAATGGTGAATGGAAGACTAGTATGGAAATTAGAATGCCACAGATTATTAGCTAAACAACAAACAGGTTTTAGAAAAATGCACTCGACCCTCGACGTTCAGTACATCTTGAAAGCTATGTACAAAATGGATTTATGGAAAGGACGCACACAGTTGCAGTCACTTGCGACATAGAAAAAGCATTTGATCTAACATGGCGTTTTAATATATTAAAAAGGTTGGACGAATGGAACATTAAAGGAAACTTATCAACCAATTACTTACGGAACGTTCCTTCTGTACTAGAGTATGCACAGTAGAATCAAAAGTTCATACCCTAGAAAATGGAGTCCCTCAGGGGTCTTTGTTAAGCACTACTCTATTTTCAATAGCCATAAACCCCGTTATCACTTCTGTACCATCTCCTGTCCAAAAATGCATGTATGCAGTTGATTTGATCATTTTATACCAACATCACAGTATAGAGACCATTGAATGCGCACTACAAACTGCCATTAGTTGCGTAATACGCACTGCTGAATCCATTGGTTTTCGATTTGCCGAAACAAAAACGAAAGAAATTGAAGTGAAAGAGAGCGTAAAAATTCTTGGTGTCATTTTCGACAAAAAATTATACTTCAGGGAACACATAAATCACGTTGCAACTAAATGTAAAAAAAGGATGAATTTAATTAAGTGTATATCGCGTATCAATTGGGGAGCGGATCGGAAAACCCTCATCACACTGTACAAGGCACTTGTTCTCTCCATTATAAATTATGCAAGCATAATATACGCATTAACCAGAAAATCAAATAGTAAAGAGCTAGATAAAATACATGCTACCGGAATAAGAATGGCAATTGGCGCTTTCCGAACTAGCCCACTCATATCAATATTCTGTAATGCCGGAATCCCATCGTTGGAAATTAGGCGCAAAATACTTTTAAATAACTATTTTTCTAAAATTGCTTCTCTTCCGAACCACATCAACTACGACATATCTACTAATGAAACAGAAACAAAATACAGAAACAATACAACAATTACAAGACCAGCACACATAAGAATGTTGGAAACAATTGATTTAACAACAGTATCTTATTTTAAATGTGCACAGCCAGAACACCCTCAGTGGATGCAAGAAAAACTGAAATGCATAAAAAATCTCTCCAGTCACAATAAAAATACGGTACCTAAACGCACATATCTCATCATGTACCATGAAATAATCAACTCCTATGACAACTACCATAAAATCTACACCAATGGATCCAAAACACACAGTGGAGTAGCCAGTGCGATTTATGCAGACAAAACTGCATACACATGGACTATAGAACCCATGGCAATAAATTACACAGGCGAAATGTATGCCTTATGGAAAGCTACCCTGTACTGCAGATTCTCCCTTTATAGCAAATTTATTATATGTACGGACTCTATGAGTGCCGTCCAACAAATAGAAGAATACCGAATAGAAATCACAAACCCATTAATAATAATGATACGGACAAACTTACACCTATTACAGCAAGGTAAAAAACATGTTGTGATAATGTGGATACCAAGTCACATTGGTATAATAGGAAATGAAAGAGTTGACCAGGCAGCCAAAGAAGCAACTAAGCTTACACCAAGTGAAGGCATCCCAGTTAACCACTATGTCCGTAAAACCTATGTCAAACAATTAATGCAGGCCCAGTGGCAGCAGCAATGGGATAATGCTAACACCCACTTACAAATAATAATAAAAATAATACAGTCATGGGCTAATGACGTGCAATGTACAAGAAGAGAGCAAGTCGCTATAACACGACTTAGAATAGGTCACACAAACGTAACGCATTCACACCTACTAACAAAGCACCAAGTAAATGCTTATTATGTAATGAAACCTTAACGATAAAACATTTCTTGCTAGAATGTCCCATTTACAAAGGCGCTAGAGAAAAACACAACAAAAATGAACATACCTGATATCCTACCTGGCAATAAGGAAAACGCAGAAGTCCTAATTAAATTTCTACAAGAAACCAACCTAATACGATGTATTTAGAATGGAAGTTTTGGCTAATGGCCCTAGCAGCCGACGCCTAAATACAAAAAAAAAAATAATAATAATAATATAATAATAATAATAATAATAATAATAATAATAATAATAATAATAATAATTATAATTATAATAATAATGTTTGATTTATCCTGTACAGATCATTTTTAAAACGACATAGGATAAGTATCATCTAGGCATTCATATATTGTGTAGTAAGCTTTAGCTGTTAAAACCCTTCTTAGTTGGAATTAAAATTTTTTGTTATCATGAATAAGTCCAAGACTTACTGGTAATTTATTGTAGAGAATAGCACCCATATAATATAGACTTGATTTGTAAAGCTCTAACGTATGCAAGTTGATAATAAAATCATCGCCACGCCTAGTACTATACTTATGAAGTTTATATAAGTTTTGTTTGACAAAATTGAGTATTTTTAAGATATAAATACAGGGTACAGTTAATATTTTGTGCTTTTTAAACAATTCTCTGCATGAATCCCAATGTTTCAAACGAAACATATTCCCAATAGCACGTTTTTGTAACAAAAAAATACGGTTAGCTTCTGTCCCCAGCATACAGTTCCACATGTAATGACCGATTCAAATGATGCACAATAATATTTTTTTACGGCTATTGACAAACATATGCCTTTTCAAAGCAAAACACATGCCTGTACATTTTTTATAAATATAATCAATATGACTCTTAAAGAATAAGAATGAATCAAGGTGTATACCCAATAATTTAAATTGTTTTACCTGTATTATTGACTGCATTTTGAATGTTTTGTCTATATTTAGAATTATTTTGTTATTTAGCAGGTAATCAGCAAGTGCTTTCAAGGTATTTTTTAACTTAGTTGACATTTTAGTTACAGATGTTGCCTTCGAAATCAAAGTTATACCATCAGCAAACGATGCATAAAACGTGGCAATAATATTATCCAGATCGTTTGTATAAAGCAAAAAAAGTAAAGGTCCCACCACGCTTCCTTGGGGCACGCCAATACTGTTAATTAATACATCAGAGTTATTACCATGATAATGCACATATTGCCTCCTGTAAGATAAATAAGATCTAAGTAGATCATTGCTTTTACCACGTTGCCCATAATTCTCTAATTTCGTTATTAGAACGTTATGGTCTACGCAGTCAAAAGCTTTGGACAAGTCAATAAATAAAGCCACAACTTTTCCTTCTTTATCAAGATTTTTGTAGGTAAAATTGTTTTTAGTTAGAGTCTATAATCCTTTTTGAGGTACATTTTTAATTATTTTAGAAAATATGGATACCAAAGCTATCGGACGATGGTTTTCTAATAATTTAGGATGGCCTTTTTTAAAAATGCATATGATTTTTGAAGGTATAACCACTTCAGGGAAAGTACCTGTTGAAAAGCATTCATTTACAATATGAGCAAATGGAACAATAATTACATTTGCTAATTTTTTAATCAATTTAGCAGCTGTTTCTTCTGCGCCATGTGCTTTTAAATTTTTAAGGTCGTGGACGATGTTTATAATTTCATTTGCCGTTACGGTTTTTAAATAAATACTTTTGCTTACAACATCGTCATAAATAATTGGCATTTGCTTTGTAGAACTATTACCCACGTTATTGCTAGTATTCGCAATGAGATTATTAAATAATGCTTTACTAATGTTTACAAACAACAGCATGTGAGCACAGCAAATAACATCATCTGTTCCTAAGGTAGAAAAGCAGCTCTGTACCAGCTGGTACTTGTTGCCAACACAACAAAACTAAATTATAACCTAAATTGTAACCTAATAATACATTCACATTACAGCAAATGTACCCTTTCATCACTCTATGACCAAAATATTTTGTAGATGCGAAGTTTATAAATTCATAACTTTAAAACTAGGTACTGCACCGATTTAAACAAATTTTGCAGTAAAGATTTCTAAGATTAATAAAAAAAATAAAAATATGGTTTGATTTCCTTTCTATCCCTTAAGGTAATAGATGAGGCCTTACCAGTTTACCACAAATCTACCAATTTGTAGTAAAAGGTAAAGTAGCCTTTTTTAAAAGTATGCCAATTTTGAAAGATTTTCGTGAAGAACCAATAATCTCCAAAATATTGTGAAAGTCCCTAAGCGTCTTATGTAAATATGTCTACTTTGGAACAAAATGTATAGAAGAGTTTTTAAAGATAGTCTAATTACAAGCAAGTACTTTGAATGAAAGTTACTCATGGGATAATAACCTCTACTTTATACTAATTCTTAAGTGGTTTTGGTAAATTTGTCGAAAGTTATGAACTATATCAAAATCAATTAAATTTTAGAAAAGTTACGCATTTAACTTTAATGTAATTTGTGCCGGTTTAAACATGTTTACTTAAATCAAAATTAACCGGATTTGTTTGTGAGCGGTGCATACTTGCACACGTTTTGGAGACATAGCATTTTATTTTCGAATTCTACATGAAATTCTACATAAAATTTGTGCACAATGTCCTATACCAAAAATGAAGTATTTTCGATATACGTATTTCGATTTTTTTTTTAATTTTGAAAAAATCATAGCCCACATTGAATAACGATATCTCCATTGATAACGAAGCTAGTGACATGAAATTGTAACCAATAAACAACAAGCGCTTTCCCGTTAACTCCATTTGTCCATCTCATTGATTTTTATACAGGGTGTTTTAAACTTAGCCGCCAACATGCACAATTTCAATTATTTATAAGTTGCTTACTTTAAATAGAACACCCTGTATTTTATTACATTTTCCGCTGTATTTTTTTAAGCCAATTCGTTTGGTATCGGTATTCCCTATACCTAAATCCAACCACTTTTGCGATATTTCATTATCTTAGTTAAAACATAACAACACTTAATTATTTCAACATTATTAAAGGGTAGGCCATGATTTCCATTATTTAAGGTGATATTTTGTTATTTTTTTATAAGTTATTAGTTCTGAAAAGTAACCAATAGCCTGAAAGGATTATTAATTGTGGATATCGTTAAAAACGTTGACTAGGTATTTTGTATTAATTTAATTAGATAACTTACAAACAAAAATAACTAAATGTAATATTAAACAAATAAAGTTTTATAATAAGTGTTCAAAATTAGCACCATCTACTTCTAAACATTTATGAATCCTTTTCATTAAGTTATGTCTTGTAATTCTGGAAATATGGTCGGGTGTTAGTGAATTAAAGGTAAGTAAGGCTCTCTGCATCATATCTTCCTTTGTCGTAACAGGTTTGGAAAATACCTGATTTTTAATGTAACCCCAAATACCAAAATCTAGAGGAGCCAAATCAGGAGAGCGAACTGCTCAAAAAAACGGACCCTCATTGGCAATCCATCTATCATGAAACATGTCATAAAGATGCTGAGCAACAGGCCCAAAGTTATGAGGAGGTGCTCCATCTTGCTGATATCAAGCTTAAGCCACCTCTCCATTTCTTAAAGTATGTAACGCCGCTCGTATGGCTTCTTCTAAAATGTGGCAATATCTTGTATCATTTAAATTTTCATCATAAAATTTTAATGCTAAAATTTTATCATCTTTTATTGCACAAAAAACGTTAAAACTTCAACTATCTTGAAAATAACGTTATCAACCAACATGTGGATTTTCATTAGACCAAAAATGGGAATTATGTCGATTAAATAATCCATTTTTGATAAACTTTGCTTCATCACACCATATAACTTTTTTTATGAAGTTTTCATCCTCTTGGGTCTTCATTAAAAATCATTCACAGAATTCTACCCTTCTAGGAAGATCACCTAATTGTAAGTGTTGCACCAAATGATATGAAAATGGTTTCCATTTGTGTTTTTTTTTAAATGCGATGAATTTTTCTCGTCGACAAAGTAAGATTTCTCTCACAATCTCTAATAGAGGCATTTGGAGAGGCCGTAAAATAACCCAAACATCAATTTCGTTAATGTCACTGTCCACTAGTGGTTTATTTTTATTAATTTTTGTCTTAAATTGACCAAACTGACGGCAGTTTTAAGCAATCTTCTTACAATATCACCAGTTGGATTTGGTCAATTAGGAGATCTTTCTGCAAAAACACGGCAAGTCCGTTCAACAATTCCATTACACTCGCGCGTAAATAATAATAATATTTAAAAAATCATCATTAGTAAATCCTACATTTGCCATTATTTACTATTAAATACAAACTGGTAAAAAAACTGTCAAAACAACATAAACAATTAACGTTCTATCAAATCTTTGACAGCCATGTTGAAATAATTAAATGTTGTCACGTTTTAACTAAGATAATAAAATATTTCAAAAGTGGTTGGATTTACGTATAGGGAATACCGATACCAAACGAATTGGCTTAAAAAATATAACAGAAAATGTAATAAAATACAGGATATTCTATTTATAGTAAGCCACTTATAAATGATTTAAATTGTGCATGTTGGCGGCTAAGTTTAAAATATATGGAGTTAACGGGTAAGCGCTTGTTGTTTATTGGTTACAATTTCACGTCACTAGCTTCGTTATTAATGGAACTATCGTTATTCAATGTGGACTAGGATTTTTTCAAAATTTTAAAAAAAATCGAAATATCTAGAAAATACTTCATTTTTGGTATAGGACATTGTGCACAAACTTTATCTAGAATTTCATGTAGAATTCGAAAATAAAATAAAAAATTTTAGGTTCCGTTTAAAATAACAAAGTTGACGTCTGCTTCCGGTATAACCAGAAGTGCCACATTCAGGACAATATTATATTTGAACTCAGCGTCATCCAAAACCTACAGCTTCGTAATTTCAGATTTTTAACATAATTGTATCCGCTATTACTTTTAATCAAATCTCTTCGCGCCACACCCTGTATATAAGATGGACTTAAAATTATATGTTAACCCTCCTATTGTTTTAACATTTTGGTTTTACTTATTGTGTTCAGCTCATTATGACCCGGGAGCCTATAGTTGTCGTTTTATTGTAGTTAAATTGATATAACAGTAAATAATAATAATAAGAAATAAGATGTGATATTTATTATTTATTACATTTCATTATGTTATTTTATTTTTTTACATACTATTATAAATGTTATTTAAAGAACATCAGAAAAACGTAGTAGTTAGGTATATACATTTCTTTGTTACAGTTTGGACAGTAGTAATATACATGAGCTTTACATAGGTATTTTGAGCAATTACAACATACTATATTAGTTTTATTATCATTTGAAGAAGGACAAAAATTACATCTTTTACGCTTGATTGTGGTTGATTGTTCCCTTACTTCTGCATTACTGGTTGAAGAACGTGACTTAATAACCATTTCAGCTGTAGGAATACTTCGAGGGAGACTTTTTCTTTCGTGCAATAGTAGAGTGACTAAGGAATTACCCAGTTCTTCAGAAAATAGTCGCTGTTTTATAGGTTTTCCAGTAATCCAGGCAGGAGTTACTTCGCACTACAGAACATAAGCGTTGTAAACTGAAACGTCCATGATATTGTAAAAGATAGGTATTTGCCATCTTTTAATTTGCCGTCTGCATGTGTATGTTATTATTAACTTGTCTAACTTGTCTACCGCACCATTAGTTACGTTGTGATGTAAAATCATAAACGGCTTTTTATGAACTTCTTTACAAACTCCGTTATCGTGGTGCGTGGTTCTCATGAGCGTAACATTTTTATTCCGTTTCGGAATATAGGAAATCATTGACATGTCCTGGGTAAAGTAAGATTTTGAAGAAAGAACTTCTTTCCTGTTGCAGACCAATGCGGCTGGCAATACAGGCTTATTTTTGCGAATAGTGCTAAGTATGGTTATTTTTCTTTTGAATAGTATCCGCCCCAGATCGTAAGAGGTAAAAAAATTATCACACATGACTTTATGACTTTTAGACCATAAATAAGGTCTAGCACAACTCTTTTACTTGAACCTCCCTGTGGAGTTTCACCTTCTGTTTTCACGAGGTAAACTTGCATGTTATATGCATAAGCAGTTACAGAATCGCATAAAGCCTAATCTTGACTCTGTATTTAGCAGGTTTATTCGCGATGTACTGTCTAAAAGGACAAAGTCCTCTAAAAGGTACCAGTTGATCTTCCACTGTTACATTTTCGTGAACATTATAGAGCTTAGATAGAATTGTAACCCATCCATCCCACAAGTCCCGCATGAGAGGTAATTTATCAGTTTGGGGTCGTTGTGTTCGAGTTTTTTTTATCGTCAAAGCGAATTATTCGTGCAAGTACATGAAATCGTTATAGGAACGTCGTTGCTCTGAATATTGGACGATCTACATTTCCATCCCACAGACTGGCCATGAGATTTATACACTCCAGCTAGAAACAGAGGCCAAAATATGCTTCTAATTAAACTAATGTTAATTCTTGAAACGTGTCGCCACAAAGTCTTTTGCCTTCTAAATTTGACATTTTCAAAATTAGGTTACAATTTTGGTGTGAAATATAAGAAGTACGCAGATTTTATATCAACTATTCGCGACGTCACACACCTTGTTGACCCAGGAATCAAAGAAATAGTATTTGCTGCTGATAACGTTCCCGATTGATATGTCTTTTCATTCCATACTATATTTCCATCTTTTGAAGTTACGTGATTGTCCGTATCAGCTTCATCTGAAATCGTAGTTTCCACTTCATCATACGATTCGCTTTTATATATCTCGGTTTCGGACAAATGGTGTTCTTCATCAGAAGCATTAGAATCACTATCAGAAACACAAAAATTTCTCAAGTTCAGTATCCATAAGTACTCTGTCACTACACATTTTCAATAATACATTTCAATTGTTATGTATTTCTTATTCGAGTATAGCATCAAATTTGATATTTACTACGAAACTAACACACAGATTCTCACTGGCTGCATTTATACACGGAGCCACAGACAAGTCTCAACAGGAATAAACTTGTTTACCGGTACGAAAATAACGCATCCAATATACGCAATATTGTGCAATATGTGGCAATATTATGTAAGTTATTTATATTTATGAAAATAAAACAAAACCAACAAAATACATTCGTCTATGAGAATAATCTGCTTCTCGTTCTTCTAATTTGAACCACTCAAATCACCGTGTCATATAGACCCAAACACATTGAGCGTAACAAATGCATTTCAAAGAAACTAATATAATTTTCTAATATCAATCTAGGTACACCGTTATTAGAGTAATTAAATAAAAGTCATGCAGTGGCAACAAAATATTTAAATAAATTAACAAATTATGCACATTAGAAGAACATGATTGCGTCATATTGATCCAAACACAATAGGAGGTCTAACAATCTTTAATTGCATTCTTTCCTTAAAAATAATAGAAATTCATTATTACTGTAGCAAATTTAATTTTAGGGATTTAAAATTATTTACGAGACAAGGTTCGAAATTATCCGCAAGATAAATCTAAGTCTTTTCATAAAAATTATCTGTGGGACAATTATGAAATCTACTAGTTATAGAAAGGAATTAAATTATTCTTATTTTCTAGTAGAAATCATTTAAATTATTCCTTTACAGTAAGATCATTTCGATGTTTATTTTTATCATGTGCATAAATTTAATTACCAAAATTAGAATTATGTACAAGATAATTTTAAATTAGGCGTTGTTTATAATTACCTTCCTGAAGGTCTTCGTAGTAAGTAAACTCAAAAGAGTAGCATAAAGAATCATCCAAAATATATATTGTGCCCAAGCAGCACAGCTTGGTCGGGGCGACGTCGGGCCGACCTCGGTAGTATGACCAGAAGTCGGTAGCCGACGTCCGCCCGACGTCGTGCCGACCAAGGTTTATACCAAAATGGTCACACAAATCCTGGTC
Organism: Vesta saturnalis; assembly: GCA_036346205.1. Classification (NCBI taxonomy): domain Eukaryota; kingdom Metazoa; phylum Arthropoda; class Insecta; order Coleoptera; family Lampyridae; genus Vesta; species Vesta saturnalis. The sequence continues at coordinate 55,302 of JARFJB010000017.1, read as the reverse complement.
GGACCGACGTCGGATGTCCGACCAGCAAGTTGCCTTGGGTAGAAATTGACATAATTATCACGACGGTATTTTAGGTACGGAAAATATTACATAAAATATCCTTGTTCGACTTTATATATAAATATTTATACCTACCTTGACGTCATGTTATGTGTGGAAAAAGATAGCTAATATAACGTTTCCTCCAATTTAAGTGTAAAGTTGTATATAAAAAATAGATAATCGAAATTGTCTATACTTTGTTTATACCAATCCTGTAGATAATAAATACTACAATTAGTTGATGGTGATAAATTATATTCCAATATGGAAACATCTGTAGAAAAATATGGGACTTGCTCTAGGATTTATGTACATATTTTAAGGACAAACATTTCGATAATTTGGAACTAAAATGACAAACACTTGCAACTTTACTGATAAAGTTGGACAAAATAAATCATTAGAATTAAAGCGATTAAAAAAATAGTTCGATTTTTAAATATATTTTTGAACTTTTTGAGTTTTTATAGTATTAAAACAAAAAAATCTTATAAATTTGGAAAAATCATTATTACACAATGATATTTTAAAATTCACAACTGCTGCAAAACATTAAAAAATTAACTCAAATTGTTAGATGAATTCCAATTATTAAAAAAAATGTCGTCGTCGGCAACACCAAGTTCTTGTAGACTAGGCAGCCTGAAGATAATATTGCGTTAAATAAATGTACCTATTCTATACTCGCGGTCACATTTAATACATTTGATTATTATCCTTCCATACCTCAGGATTTATTTGATATAATAAATTATATCAATTCTGTATATCATCCGAATTGGTTCAAATACTAACACCAAATTGTAGCAATTGTATAGGTTACCAGAAAACCGTTTATGGTAATGATATACAAAACTATAGCTTTAATAAACTTACTGGTGTATTAATTTTGTTCATATATACAGGGTGTTGAATTAAAGCATAGATAGGTACCATGCAGCTATTAGCTTTGTCTTCTCCTACAAATTTTAAATTTGGAAAGCGTAAGGTACCTAGGTACTTATACTTATAGGTCCCTATAAAATATCTTTAAATAATAGAAAATTTCAATCTATCAAATCAATATCTACAGAAATTTTTATTTCACAGGTCCTAAACAGGAGTGTTTCCGGACACCGGTATTGATATTATGCAAGATTACGTATCTACATTTTTAAACTCCAAATTTTCTGGTATGTACGAATTCCGCACTCAAAACGTGTCACAACAACAATTTATTGATATATTTCAATATTAAAAATCAAGCCTTAACCCTTTCGGTCACCGCGTCCATTTGGATGGACATGTTTTTTAAATCTGTTTCATTTCACAAATTACACATAACCGGCGTCAAATCATTGTGTCCATGCGCGGCGACATACATTTAAATATCATAGGAGACCCTCCTCGCCATCTATGGTTAAGACGGTGCACTTGGACGAATATCGAAAAATCAGCTGTAAAGCCTCACGTGCAGCGTTGTAAACAAGTGCTTGTACAAATTACATAATATTTTTTTCATCGGTCGTTTTATCAATTGTTTTGGTTTATATGGTAAGTGATAACAATATTGTACACCGTGAATATATAGATTCTAAAAAGAATGAATGATTAGGCATCTATACGTCAGTTGAAAAACAATGTCCATTATAATAGACAAAAGTACATCGAGATACTAATTTAGAATATACTTATTTCAGGTATTATGGCTAATTGTTCTTCGACAAGTCATAAAAATCGTGGTAAAACCCTAACGGAAGAAGAGTTGCTTGCTGCCTGCTTGATGATAATGAATCGATAATCTTCGGTCTGTCGGATGATGAAGAGCATAATGAGGGAATAATTGATGACCTTGCTGTGAACCGAAACAAGGAATTCGATATAACCGAAATTTTGGGGATAATAGTGATGTAGAAGAGCAGGATGACGTAGACAACTCGGATAAGAATGGAGAGAATAAAGAAAATTCACCACTTCAACGAGAAAATGAAGAAAAAAGAATGCAGCAGGTTGAAAATCAAAGAGAAAAAGATAGGAGTTTTTTGAGAATCTGGCCTTTAAAAATACAAACAAAATAAACTGGAGGAGCAATATAACTTATGAAACAAGGCCTGTAACATGGTTTTCTGCAGAAGAAACACAATTTGAAAAATTACAGGCCCCCATATCATTTTTCTTGCGATATTTGCTAGACGCCTTATTTCAGAAAATGTCCGAGATGATGAATCTGTATGCAACACAAAAAAATATTGCTCGTTTTCCACCTACAACAAAAGAAGAAATAAATGGTTTTTTTGGAATCCATATATTGATGGCAAATTTGAAATTTCCCAGAGCACGAATTTATTGGCGTATCAATTATAAAGGAAAACATGACTTTCAACAGATTCACCAAATTGAGAAATGCAATCCATCTGGTTATAACCTCTCTTTCCCTGGGTCTGGGTGAGATTTTATATAACCGCCCTTCTTTGGGTGTAACCCAGCGCGGTTTTATTGTACCTCGGCTAAACTCAGTCGTGTTTACAAAGTTCTTACTAAACGGGTGTGGATTCGTGCTATTTAGTGGGCTGAACGCTGTCACCTTAAATAATTATACTAAAGCGGTTTGAGACGTATATTATTTTGTAATTTAGTAGTTGACAATAATAATAATAAACTATACTAAAACAAAACCTAATCGGTCCTTGGAGCTACTTCTGCTCTTCTCTCTCGCCTGGGAAATTCTGCAATCTTTTTAATGGGCGCGAAGTCGTTTCTGTGAACAATATATATATATATATATATATATATATATATATATATATATATATATATATATATATATATATATATATATATATATATATATATATATATATATATATATATATATATATCTTAATCTCTACTAGTTTTTCCAACTCGCGTTTGAATATGAATGGAATTTATTCTTAATATTCGAATTACGGTACTTCTTACAGAAGCGCATGCTGTAGCCTTAATAGATATGGGTCGGAAGCGCCAGCGCAATGAACTTGAGTTGTTTCTAGGTCACGGGAGAAAATCAATACTTTTACCCGTTTATGCGCACTGTATGTTTATACGCCTCAGTCTCTCTGGAGCGCTGAAGCTTGTATGTCGTACTTCAATGAAGAAATACACGCGGAAAATTCGCGTAAAACAAGGGCTAGATCTCTGGACTATAATTATACCTTAGAACCGGTTTGAGAATGCGTTTTGTTCTCAAAAAGCGTTTAAACGATTTAAACAACTGGATTAAGTCCTAACGGCGTATCTACCTTTAATTATATACAAATTATAAAGTAAACGAAATACCCGCTATTGAAAATGCTATACTAAAATGAATATTTTTAAATTTATCTTTTACTATTATTACTACAGGATAACATTAGATAATTTACTGATTATCTAATGTATTAATTTCCGGCGGTATTCTAATTTATTTTAGAACGGTTTCGCACTAGGTATTTCGCGACATTTATTCTTAATACAAATTGATGCAACAGGTTTCTTGTGTATTCTTCTGCGATTAAAGACACTGTGTGTCTTTATTGTGTTTGCCTGTAGGCGGTGTAGGTATGTGTAGTAATCGGGGGCCTTAGCTCCAACAGTAGACTGTAGGCAGCTGCCTGTCTAACCTGTTTGACTAAGAAAAGGTCGTAGGTCTTGATAGCCCTGTATCAAACCTTCACCCTCAGGTGTTTGCGAGTGACGTCGGTATCTACCCTGCGTTACACTCTTTCCGTATGTGGTTGTGTAATGTTAACGTTATAACTCCTAGAGACTAAGCCCGTCGTTATTTACGTTTTGTAGTGATTTGTTGTAAATTGTTAGATTCTATAACTCTACAACTTACGTGTCTTTTAATTGCAGTTCGGTAACAAACTTTAGGTCGCCCGGCGCATGGTGGTTTGCGCGGTCACGCAATCGCGCTGGACTCCGCGGCAGCGATTAACAGGTCAGTGATTACACGAAGTAATCAGTACTGGTGGCTACTGGATATCGGGAACGGCGTAGCGGTCTCGGTCACGATGGAGCAGGTATTTCACGTATGGCACGGATGAATGAATGAAGCGAAGTGCATTCAATTGAATTCCCTTGAATTCTCTTCTTTCTTCTGTCTTCTATATATTTTGATATTATATTCCCCTCTGCAGCGCGTCGCGGGTTTATAAAGGTGCATCTGGGGGCGACTTCGTGGCCACCGTTGCGGGGGATGCTGTTATTGGATTGGTTTAAATTGCTCTGACGTGCAAAAACTTACTGGTTTTTAGAAATACACGTCAGCAGTGATTAATGAATTATTTGTGGTGTAATATCGCGCAATCTTTGGAATTTGAAGTAGTCCGCGAATAATTTATTTAATTCTAAAAAACATACGTACAGGACGCTGGATCTTTACATGGTAGATGTGACGGCGAGAGGGACCAATGAAGATCGCTTATGGAAAGTGAGAGACATATACACGTCCATACGAAACAAGTGCAGAGAGCCTCCTCTGGAAACCACTTTATGTGTGAATGAACAATTCATCCCCTTCGAGGGACAAATAAATATAAAACAATACTTACCAAATAAGCCAAAGGAATGGGGCATAAAGTTGTGGATAGTGGCAGGTCAAAGTGGTCAAATTTATGATTTCATCATATATCAGGGAGCAAGTACTGAAATAAAAGACGAATATGCACAATTTGGACAAGGAACTGGTACGATAATGCAGCTTGCTGACAGAATAGACAGCAAGAACCACGGGCTTTATTTTGACAATTGGTTTAGTTCCTACCATCTTTTTCAATACCTAACCCGAAAGTCAATCTTTGCTATTGGCACCATCAGAGTGAATGGCTTTTTTCGTCCTAAACTACTTGGCGACAAAGACCTCAAAATACAGGGAAGAGGCAGTTTCGATGTTACAGAAGTGATGATGGCATTGTGATTACTAAGTGGTTCGGCAACAAACCAGTCTTTCTTGCATCGAATTTTATTGGAATTGGAAACATTGGATTATGTAAAAGATGGGATAAAACATCAAAGTCCTACATCGAAGTACCTCGGCCGGAATCTGTAGCTCTTTATAACTCCAATATGGGAGGGTGGACAAATTGGACTTCCTCCTCAGCATTTATAGATCCTACAGGCGATCAAAAAGTGGACGGTGCGCATGATTACGCATGCTCTTGATATGGATGGAATATAAAACTGAAGCAAAGATAATGGGAGTGCAACAAAAGAAAATAATGGATTTATGGGATTTTCATGAGAGAATCGCGCAGCATCTCATTCTCCACAGAGAAACACCTAAGCCAGGAAGATTTTCGGCTATGGAAGAGCCCCAGCCAAGTTTCAAAAAATAAAACAGAACAAAGACCAATATTGGAGCAGAGATATGATCAGTGTGGTCACTTTCCAGATATTGAAGACAAGACGGAGAGCACGAGATGCAAAATGGAAGGTTGTAAGGGCAAATCCCGAACATTTTGCGTCAAATGCAAATTTCACCTGTGTTTTGCAGTGGTCGGAACTGTTTTCGTAAATTTCATTTCAAATAAAAAGTGCTTGCTATTTTTAATCCAAAAATATGTTAGTTTTGAAATAAAAAGAATTTAATAATTTTTTTTTGGTGTCAGGATGTCCATCTTGATGGACAAAGTTATAAGTCAAAAACTGTATGAGTAATCAAAAAGTGTTCAAGTAAAATGTGTTCAGAAATATATTTTCATTTCGTGTACCGTATTTCAGATTTTTTGCTCTCTTTACAGAAATCTGTGACTGAAAGGGTTAAATTGTCGGTTCGGAGAGCAGATTTCTTCTTAGTGCTGCTTAGGCCATATTACCTAAATATACTCTACTGGATGGTGGTAAGCGGATATCCAAAAAACTGTATCTATTACATATAACACCTGTTTTTTCTCAGATACAATCTGGCAACCCTGCAATATTCGCTTTACTCATATTATATGCAGCATCACCCTATAACATAACCTATACTTGAAGTTTGACGTTGGTCGTATTAGGTGTACTAATTAAAACCTATACATATTAAGACTTTATTTGTACAAATTTGGTGTAAATGTTCATATTTAATTCACCTTAGTCATATTAAGTATGTTCATTTATACCGATCATATCTTAATAGTACAAAATAGGTACAAATGTTCATATTTAATTTTGCTTGGTCGTATTAGGTGTGCTTATTTATACTTATAATATTTCAACTGTACAGGATAGTTATAAATGTTCATACTAAATTTAACTTAGTTGTATTAGGTGTGCTTATTTATACCTATTCTATGTTAACTGTACAGAAGAGGTATAAATATACACACCTATTACGGCCAACTTCCAATTTAGAATTTCGATAGTGTTTATTATTAGCTGGACCACGCGGCACGCACGTTACGCTGTGAAAAAAGTACAATTTCTACCTATAACACAGATTATAACACAAACGCAAACGCAAATGGACGTGTTTAAAATAGTTCATTTGGTTGAATTAGATGAGGTCGAGCCTATACCACATAAGTGGGAAAAGGATGGCATCGTCTACTGGCCAAAAACTAAAAAGGAGTGCAGAAGAAAACAATCGGATGCATCGAGTGAACCAGGCACAAGAAATTGGTCAAAGTTGAAGGGTGTGGTTAAAGCAGTAGAGCTAATGTATAACGACGCAGTAAAGGCTGCAGATGTGTACGCCGATTTAAATACAGATGACGTAGGCGACATAAGATCCTCGAAGCGAGCCAAAGTGAACAGTACGATGGCAACATTTTCTGAGCTTGCCACCGAAACACTAGGTTCCCTCAGGTTCACAAGACGTTTTAGACACTCGCCAGGCCACAGAATCTACTGAAATGGTAGCCACTACCCTTACTAAAGAGACTACAATACAGGAAAACCTGTTAAGTGAAGCTTCACTTATATCTGCTGACATGATGTTTATAAACAACTCGGACTTGACAAAAATTTTTGAGGTTTTATGTGACATGAATGCAAACGTTACTACCATGCAACAGCAGCTAGCAGCAAGTGGCAGAGATTCAGGCCAAGCAAGATAATCGCGAAAAAGTGTTTTCAAACCATAATGCCGGCGTCGTTGCACCGCACAACCAAAACGCCCAAAATTCTCTAGATCGTGGAAAAATAATTTTTCCAATCGACTCCATTATTGATCTACAGGCGTTTGAGGAGAAATTGGCCACCGATGAGGCTTACAAAGACTCTATTATTGAGCATTGTAAGTGCATTATTGGCACCGGGTCCAAATGGACATTGGCAGCATATAAACTTTGCGGATTTTTATTTACAACGTAAGTGTAGTAAGCGTAGTAAACTGCATCGAACCCGGTGCAACAAACTGCGCAAAATTATCGCAAACGTTACGGAACAGAGTGCTTTTTGTTTCGCAACGTTAGCAAACATTTTGCGCAGTTTATTGCACCGGTTTGGACAAGTCTTTATATAAAAAAATATACCTACTGATAATTTTTATTTTTATAATTTAGAAGTTCTAGGAGTTATTAAAAAAAAATAAAAATAAGTATTACAAAGTCCTTCCATATTTTGATACGTGTTTTTTTTATTTTAAGCACCTTACTGCCAAAATATCCATGGACGGGTGTAACCGGCTTATCAGAAACAAAAGCAGCATTTCAAAAGCTTATTGAAGTACTGCATTTGTCTTATTTTGTTGTAAAAAATGCAAACGCCTCGTTTGCAATTGCCGATAGTAAAACAAATTTCTAAAATACGGCCAACCGAGACTTCACCCTCGAAAACGCAGCAAACTGGTAAAAAATACTGACAACTCTAAAATGGGTGATGAATTAGATAAAAAACATGATGAACAAAATATAGAAGAATTGAGAGTGGAAGAAGTACCGAGAGAAGAAGAAGAACCGAAAGAGAATGGCGAGGCAGGAGAGGAGGAAAATAAGTAAAAATAAAAAGATACAATTAGATACCTACAAATGTTTATTTTCTTCAAATAAAAGTTTGTTTTTTTTAATACATGTAAGTTTTTTTTATTTAGCTTTACTAAAAAGGTCCAACGGGTGTAATAGTGACAAAAAAAAATCATTTTCTTTGTATTTTAGGTACACCATTTTACATTTAATGTCTGCATCAGTATAGGTAGTTGGTTCGTACAAGTCACTATTAGATAGGTACATATTTAAATGTCTAGACTCAAATGGAGTTGCAAATATAGGACATTCGTTTAACTTATCCCGATTGATCGATGAATCAAACGCGCACTTGTGTATGACTATCCTTTTCTACATATTGAATACAATGTACACTATTAGCTAACGTATTATTCCAAGAGTGTCGTTTTGTATAGCTCTTATTAACTCAAGTAATTAACAAAGATAACGTTAACAACAAATTAAGTTTTCTTGTACGAACAGTTTTGATACCAACATTACCAACTTTAACTTAACTACTTCACATAAATATAAATGTCATAATGTTTGCAAATAAAAGACAAAAGTTATATTTACGTATCGTAGATGTACGCACATAAAAGCATATTATTTTCAATAAAACTTAAAACGTAGCAGATTAATTTTGGTAAGTTATTATATATTCTAAAATGTTGCAAAAATTTTGTAAATAGGTATTTGTAGGTTAAGACCAATGAACTCTTCCAAAGAAAGGAAGTAATTGTTCCAATACTTTTCTACATAAAAGTGGCGATTATATATCTTTGACGGCAATAGATTTGTGAGTTAATGGTTATTTATTTGATTTATTCATAAAGATTGAATTTTTTAGGAACGCTACTAATCATTATGCTTTGAGAAAACATTCGAATTGCAAAATACGTAATGATAATTTCAGTAATCGGTGTTTATTTATACACTTGTTTGTGTAGAAGGTTATTATACTGCAATTCAAAATTATTGGTGTATTTAATGTAATTGAATTATAGTACTTTATTAAACTTATTCAAAGTATCGTTTCAAATACAATATAACCAATAATGTAATAAAACGTAAATTTTTCCATTCATATTTAAACATGACTGTGTTGAAAATAATTTATTGTTATAAATTATAATGTTAATGTACAATAACATACATTATATGTTATTATTATAGATTATTATTAAGTTTTTGGAGAAAACTGTTTGCGTTAAGAATTCAATTAAAAACAAGAAATTAAATGTTCACTACACTTCATCTTCTGTATCTGTGTTATCGTTTGGATTTATAACAATTGGATTTACTTGGACATCATAAACTTTTTCTTGTTCCCAAGACTTTAGAATTTCAGCTTCTGCATGTTTAATCGTTTTTAACCAAACTGAAGGTGAAACTGTTTCTAACGCGTCTTTCCACATCTGTTTGACATTATTATCCCCATAACCATCTCTTCCAATGTGTTTATCATAATAAGTTTTGCTTATTCCCCATACCATTTTCTATTGGGTTAAATTGGCAGTGGTAAGGAGGCAAGCGTAAAATTACGTGTCCATGTTCTCTAATAATATTATCGACCAAATATTGTTTCTCTTCCTTATGTAGCTTTGCTATATGTAGTAATTCCGTTTTAAATGCTTCTTTTTCATGAGTTTTTTTTTTCCTAAGCCACTCTGTAATTTCTTCTTTTTTCCAATTTGTAGTTGGTTGGCGATTGACAATTTGTGAATGGTACGGAGCGTTATCAATAATGATTACAGATGGCTTTGTTAAGTTTGGCAAAAGTTGATTTGTTAACTATTTAACAAAGTTTTCCGAATTCATACAATCGTGATAATCGCTGCTTTTATTTGTGGTAGAGAATATAAGTTCTGCTCCTTCCACAAAGCCATCTTCTGTTCCAGCATGTAGAACTATATAACGTTTGCCTTCCCCACCAAGATTCTTAAAGCATTTTGAACTGGAATCTTGCCATATTCTTTTGTTGCTCCCTTTTGCAAATATCCATGTTTCGTCGAGATAAACGAACTGCTTGTGGATATCTTGTTTCATATAAGTGATGTAACTTCTCAAAAATTTTAACCTCATCGATGCTATTGAAGTTTTTTCGCAAAGAGCTTTTCTATTGTTAGTTTGCTTGAAATGAAATCCAATGTCCAACAAAACGTGATAGAGGCCACTCCTTTTACACTCAACGATACCTCATTCTTTAATTTTTGTTAAGAGCGTATCTAATGTAACATGTTCATGGTTAATATACATGTTGTAAATTGTAGTACGGATTTCACTTTTTTGTCGTTGATCCATGTCTTTTGTTTTTAGACTTTTTCGTTGAGGTTCATTTTCCTTGTTTTCTTCTTGATTTTGTTGTCGTCGTAAAGCATTAGAAATAGTTTTCGTGTCCATTTTCAAAGCATTGCTAACCCTTGCATGCACTGCTGTTAATGGTGACTAGGGCCGGTTATGGATCAATTCGTCTACGGTAATTGACCGACGAGCCATGTTGATGTGCTACAAATGAAAACATAAATGTTATCTCTTTCTGTAAAACGAATTAATCTTTACCTTAAATGAACACTAGAAAGTAATGTGGTTCTGAAAAGAACCGATCTTTTACAATATTAACTCAAGAAGGAATGAATAAACGAAGAAACAAACCAACCGGCGAGCGTACGTAACCTCAATCAACGTATAAGCAAATAAAGGAAAGTTGTTCTGTGGAAAGGTTGGTATCAGTGGTCATATTTTTGTTTTAAATTACAGACGACGGTCATTTCTTGATTTAATGCATACATATCGTCATCGGGATAAGTGAAACGAATGAACTTTACCTTAGAATTTTTTGTTAATTGACTACCATAAATATATATGTTGTTATCTTTGTAGTAAGCACTATGAATTTTTACTATTTTATTAGATTTAGTCAAAAACCATTCATCCTTTCCATTAGCTTCAAATACGACACCTTCAAATAACTCAAGTTTTTTGTATGACTGTATACTTGGTGTAGTATTCACTATATCGGTCGTTATGTATTTAAACCATGGAGTTGGAAGTGTTTTTGACTTTACACCAACCTTAGACAATTCACTCAAACGCTTTGCAGCCTGCGAAAGAGGCCGATTTCCATGACTTAAACATCTTTTAATACTATATAACATACTTTCAAATATATATGAAGACATGTTAGGCAAAGGGCCAAATCTCTGTATATCATTCATTACATGACATAAGTTATGTACATTACTACTAACTGCATCAATTCCGTATATGGAAATATACTGTTCTATAAAACCCAAAAACAGTTTTTCAGGAAGAAGCGGAAAATTTTTTAAATCCAGGTAATATTGATACAGCACATGACAGTGTAAGAAACTTTTGATACATCTTTGAAGTCAAATAATCGTTTAATACCACAGGAGCCAAATACAAAAGAAAAGTACGAAACTCAGTTCCCTTCTAAAATGATGGACAATCAAGCTCTCGAACAGCGCGATGAATTTCTTTTGGCATTGTCAAATTGGTGGAAATCAGCCACTGAGATATTTCAGATATAGGTGTTGGGAAAAACTTAGATCGGCAATTAATGCTTCCACGAATCCAACTACACAATAACCTTTTCATTATTCCTAAATAAAATAAAAGAAGGTCATCGGCTATAACAACATCTTTTACCATATCAAAATCACGTATTTGTTCCAATGGAGAAATCAGAAATTGGTCATCAACTTTTAGATGGTGGTCCGGTGTTCATTTGTTTCTAAAGCTTGCATCAGTTCTCAGGGGGCAGTCAACTTTTGGATAACTCATATGTCTTTGTTTTAGATAATATTCACCTTCAACCTCGCATTTTTGACATCCATTATATACGTTAAATTTTACAACACCTGCAAAGAAAAAAACACTATTAAGTTTTGGGCTATATACGAAGAAAGATCATAATTACATTTTAAAAAAGAGCGTGCTAGAGTGTCACATATAAAGCAGTTTAATTTAACAGTTATATTGAGATCCTTTGCAGTAATTCCATGAAGCAATACTTCATTTAACTCTTCGACGAACTGTCTCAAATATTCCTCTGCACTTGGTGGTTTCGTATCTCCACGGTATAATGCCACAATAATTGGTGAAGTATCTGGTAGGTTGACTATCCTTACAAGAATGCGCAGAAACTATTTTTCGAACTGTTATTAATTGGTAAGCCGTCTATATTTATGTCCAATAAAATTTCACTATATTGTTCTTGTCTTTCAAACCGTTGTACCAAAACTCACCGGATCCCATTTTTTCGTTACGAACCATTCTGTGCGTACTTAATAGTATTAGTAGTGATTAAGGGCCGGTTCTGGACCAGTTCAAGGTCACTCGCCCTCTGGTGGTGAGAAATGTAAGCTTTTGGATTTCTTCAAGGTCAAACCTTTGGCGAGAAATTTAAATGTTAGGAGCTCGAAATTGCAATGTCACCATCCTCATTTTTGGCGGTAAATTTGTCAAGGTCGAAGCTAAAAATAGAATACGGTGGTGTCATATTTCTTAGAAATCTAAAAATAGAAATTGCAATGTCATCATACTACAATTCTTAGAAGTCTAAAAATAGTGCGGTGATTGACCTGTAGGGGTATCGTATCACATTTCTTAGAAGTATAAAAATAGAATCAATTCATGGAAACAAGAAGAATGCGTTGTCTATGCTAAAAAGTAGACCAAGGTCAAATGGTGCTTATAGAATTGGGACAAGGTAATTTACTAAAAGTAGGTGTGTATTTAACAAGTTGTCGTAGGTACTTAAGTCAAGGACACATATTTGTGATATAAACCACAGCGAGGTGTGAATAGAAATTGCAATGTCATCATCATATTACAATTCTTAGAAGTCTAAAAATAGAGTGGTCAAGGTCAAAGGTTATTGACCTGTAGGGGTATCGTATGACACTTCTTGTGTTTCTAAACTAAAAGTAGGACAAGTTGGGTATTTAACAAGTTTAAACATGTAAGAGGTACTCAAATCAAGGACACATTTAGATCAAAATTTAAAGCTAAAAATAGAAATTGCTAGGCCATCATACCACAATTCTTAGAAATCTAAATTTACTCCACTTCAAGGTCACGACGATCTCGTAAGCTATGCATAAAAAGTAGGTCATAAGTTCATGAAGGTGAATACTCCACTTCAAGCTAAAAATAGAAATTGCAATGTCACCATCCTCATATTACAAGGTCACTCTGCAGGCAAACGGTTTGGCGGAAATTTGTATGTCAAGGTCAGAAGCTAAAAATAGAAATTGCAATGTCACCATCATCATCATATTACAAGAGGATTGAATAGAAATTGCAATGTCATCATATTACAATTCTTAGAAGTCTTAAATAGAGTGGTCAAGGTCAAAGGTTATTGACCTGTAGGGGTATCGTATGATACTTCTTAGTGTTTCTAAATTAAAAGTAGGATAAAGTGGGTATTTAACAAGTTTAAGCATGTAAGAGGTACTCAAATCAAGGACACATTCAGATCAAAATTTAAAGCTAAAATAGAAATTTCTAGGCCATCATACTACAATTCTTAGAAATCTAAATATATGGTTTTCAAGGTCAAAGGGTAATTAATGACCTGCAGGTGTATCATACTACATTTATTAGGAATATAAAATGAGCAATTTGCTCTCCATTATATATCGCTAGTTCCTTAAGTGTAAATATATTTCTTGCTGTGTGAGCAACAAAAAGAATGAAAGGTTGCTGTCTATGCTAAAAGTAGACCAAGCTCATACTACAACCCCACCATGTGTAAATTACAGATGAGTCATTTCCTCAACAGTGTTTTGTCCTAGTACAATTGTGAGCAACAAAAAGAATGAAAGGTTGTTGTCTATGCTAAAAGTAGACAACGGTCATACTACAACCCCACCGTGTGTAAATTACAGATGAGTCATTTTCTCAACAGTGTTTTGTCCTAGTACAATTGCGAGCAAGTAAAGTCGTTATAATTCAAGCAGCAATATCATTCCTGGAGCGATACGCAGGAATGGACAGCATCTCGTGATGGTAGCAGTTATTGATCATCAGATGCAGATTAGCTTACTGATGCAATGCTCAAAGCACACTCTCCCCTTTACCATAAAGAATTGTGATGCAGTAATATATAGAAGGACAGTTCCGGTGTCAACTCAAAATTCAAAAGCGTTCTCGAATCAGTAAAGATGGATCTATCTGCATTGAACAGCAGCACTTTTTGTAAATCCTTCACGGACGTAAAAGACTTTGACGTGGGTGCAAAATATATGAATACTATCGACACAAAGTATGGTAAACATATTATCATTGAAACGCAGAACTTCAAGTGCATACTTCCTTACGATTTTATGAATACTTCAAAAAAAATCGCATTGAAAAGTTTAAGAAATATCTGGTTGAGAATGACGTATACATTACCAGCGCCGGAACTGTATGAAAGACGACTAATGTAACATTTCTGTAAAAAATAATAATATATATATATATATATATATATATATATATATATATATATATATATATATATATATATATATATTATAATTGTTTGAAATAAATTATATATTTTTGTTGCAAAAAAGTCTTCTATTTTTTATTAAATGAAGGGTACATCATAATGTAGAGAGCTGCTATTGATGAGACTAAAAAAATGTAGTGTATAATATGGTGTCTGCAGGTATATTGGCTAAGCTTATCAAGGTTAAAATTTATTGGTTTCATATTACAATTCATACAAACCAATCTTCAAGGTTAAATTTTATTGACAAGGTATTGAGAAGGTATCATATTACAATTCAAGGTTCTTAGGAATAGCAAAATAAGCATGCTTAACCAATGACACATGTAACTGGCTTTGTGAGTATTGTCAAACTTTGTGCATGCTCGATATTGCTCGGGTATCCTCGTGGAGTCTACCCTTCTATATAAATTTAAATTTTATGATCACATATCATTCGCTTCGACATCATGTTTTTCTAAAAAGTATATATGTTAAAGCACTGTTTTTGCACATCAAAATCGCTCACGTATTTACTATTGTAATAGTATGTAAACCAGAAGATCAGTTCTATTTGTTTAAATGTAGCATGTAGAAATACTGTACGATTGCATTAGCGCATACACAACGCGCTAACGAGGACAACCAGACAAATATAGAAAAGTAATTATTGTTATAATTGATGTGCAAGGATTCGAAACAGCAAGAAATATATACCTAAGGAACTAGCGATATATAATGGAGAGAAAATTGCTCATTACGTATACAAGCCTCCTTTTCCATGGCACACCTTGGATAGTGAATTTCAAAAACAAGCTAATTGGTTAATTCCCAACCACCACTTTATCAAGTGGGAATATGGATATACTTCTCCACGTCTATTCCCTCGTATACTTAGTGATTTCATATCAACAACAGATGAGGTGTACGTTAAAGGACGAGAGAAAGCTGATTTTGTTCAAAAAATTTTAAAACAACGCATTACGGTGTTTGAAGAACAACCTACTTTACCCAAACTTCATCCATGCTGTTTTTTTCATACACAAAACACTTGTCACTGTGCTTTGGCTCATGTATATCATTTATATGAAAAAATTGTAGTGAAATTCTAATAAAGATTTATTAACTGACATCTATATGTACATATCTTATTCGCATGTATTACCTCAACACTTTTATGAGTACTTCAAAGAAGAAGAAGAAGAAAAACTAGATAATTTAAAATATGATCTAAGAATAAACATTTATGTAAAATTTTTTTTGGATAATGAGAACCTAAACTGCTTTCAGTCTACCGGAAACAGATACCGCTTCTGAGAAACAGCTACCTGTTTTTGAGAAACAGCTACCTGTTTTTGAATAGCGGGTACCGGTTTTAGGTCTGGTTTTGAGCTGTTTTCGGGAACCGGGGAAGCTGTTTTGAGCTGTTTCTGCCTGTTGCTAGAAAAATAGGGATCTGTTTTTTGAGCTGACTGCATCAAAGTTTATGCTATTCACATTTTCGGTGTTTGCAATGTTCTACTGAACAAAATTTAAAAGAATATTTGATAAAGGTTGTATACCAAATTGGTCTAGTGAACCTTTCAAGATTGTTAAAGTACGTGTAACGAATCCGGTCACGTACTTGCTACAAGACATGATAGGGACACCTATTTATGGATAGGAACTGCAAAAGGTTAAATATCCGGATGTGTATTTGGTGGAAAAGGTCATTTGACGTAAAAAGAATAAAGTGTACGTAAAGTGGTTGGGATTAAAATAATATTCATGGATCGATGATGATAATGTAGTTTTATAAGCATATTATTGTAAGGCAATAAGCTCATTTATAATTCAATGATGCCGGTAAGAACAACAAGCACTTTGGAATACTTAAATTACTTTAGAAAGCATCACTTGGTTTAATAACGGATATAAATGTCCTGCTTGTGTAGGTACTGACTAGTATGAATATAACTTATTGTAATATAGTGTACTTAAGGAACTAACGTAGAATTTAATTTCTGTAAGAATAATAATAAAGGACCAATTGTAATTTGTATTATTTATTAATAAAAAAACATACTGATACATACATATTAGGCCTAAAGTGTTTATGTAGTCCTAAAACTTAACTGATGGCCACTTCCCCGAGTCAGGTCCGCTTGTTCAACCTGACCGTTCGCCTTGAAATCCCCGACCTTTTTCAACGTTTTCTAGAATCCAGTTATATATTGTGAAATGTTCATAATTTTCCGAATTCATTGCTGTAGTAAATTTTTTTTTGGATAATGAGAACCTAAACTGTCAGGACAGAATTTGTCAAAAATAAATGGATCTATCTGCATTGAACAGTAGCACTTTCTGTAAATCCTTCACGAACGTAAAAGACTTGGAGGTGTGTGCAAAATATAAAGTGATTATATGAATACCATCGACACAAGGTATGGTAAACATATTATCATTGAAACCCAGAACTTTAAGTCCATACTTTCCTTACAATTTTATGAATACTTCAAAAAACAAGATCGCATTGAAAAGTTTAAACAATATCTGTCTGAGAATTACATGTAGATTACCAGCTCACGAACTGTAGGAAAGACAACTAATTTAACATTTCTGTAAAAAAATTATAATAACATATGTCTATGTATAATTGTTTGGAAATAAACTATGTATTTTTTATTACAAAAAATAAAATGTCTTCTATTTTTTGATTAAATGAAGAGTAGGTACATCATAATGAAGAGAGTTGCTTGGGTAAAGGACTACCGAGTTATGATTTATTAATGTAAGCAATTGACAACGTTTACGTACATATAATTGTGCCATTGGCAAGATACAATTTTTTTCACGCACAACTTTTGTATTTTCAAGAGACACCATCGTTCCTCGAGACTAGTGTGATTAGAGAAATTACACCTCAAGTGGAAGAAGAAGAAGAACATGTAGCGACTACGACCGATTCTATTGTACTCAATACTGCTGCATCGAGAGAATTTCTGGAACAATATGATCCATTACCACGGATATACATAGAGCGCATGCTGAGTGATGCATCTAATGCAATTGATACCACTTATGGAGTCCTTTACGACATTTCAAGCGATAATTAGCCAATTGGCAAGACACCGGTAAATACAGACGGAAAGGATTTGGTTATTAAGGGGGTTCGGTATAATGGCACGAGCGGTCTCTATGATCTAATAATAATGAATGAACCAGATAAAGGTCTAATAACTAGCGAAGACGAGGCGAACTATACACTCCAATCTTAATTGTAACTAATGCAGCTCGTTTTGATAACAACCCGGATGAACATTTGAAAGGTACACGTGTCAAAAAATATACAGGGATAATTAAACCCTTATTTTGAAAGGATGCATGTTTATAATAAAAAGGCTTCTCTAGGATTGCATGATTCAGTAAACTTTTTATTGCTAGAAATGGTGAAAGTAATAAGAATGATAAAAAGAGAAAAAGAATTATTAAGTATTGATAAGAGAAGGAAAAGGCTCGAGGTGTTAATCAAGGAAATAAAAAAATTGAAGATAGATTTAGAGCTGTATGAGCTAAAAAAGAAAATGATGCAACTTCAGTGAATGTGCCATGAAAAGTATGAAATAAAGGTGTAATTGAATTTTCATATTAAACGAGTTTCTTATCATGATTTATTAAATTATACAAATTTGCTGTTTATCAGTTTATATAGTCATATAAGCCCCCCCATTAAAGGTTAAATATCACAAACTTGTTATAACTTGTATTTGACCTTATGCAGCATACAAAAACTCGACTTATATGAAAATGAAATGTGATACTTTCACACTCTTTAGTTCATTGCCTTTAGATTGCATTTATAAAAGTATTCCCAAGAGCTTCAGTTCAGAAAGATGCAGATATTGCACTTTCTTTAGTATTATCTTTAGTGGATGTTCACTGGTAATATCTAATAACTTAACCTTGCTGACATGGCATGAAATACCTTTTCATGTCTAGATTATGATGCATTCCTTAGAGTTCATCACCTTTACTTACACAGCTCAGTTCGTTACACTAACCACTTCCAGTTGTTAGCAATTTTTTTATTATTATGCTACATTCATTACAGATCATCACCCTTCGCTTGCATAGGTCAGTTCATTCTACTAACCACTTCCAATTGTTAGCAATTTTGATGACGTAAACAGATTTACATGTATATAGTGTTAAAGTTTTATGTGAATACTCATTCATTACGTAGTAGTCACGATGGCTTCAACAAGCAAGAAAACTAAATTGTCAATGAAAAAAAAGACAAATATTCTGCAAGATATCTTGGTGCAACCACGTTTTAGTTACCAGCCTGCAGAACCACTCCCAACACATTCAAATGAAAATATTCCTGTCATATCTATCAGAGACAGTGATGTGGAGGAGGATTTTTCACGATATTTCGAAAAGTAAGTATACGTTACTTAAATGAGTTTTCATTTACTGATTTATGTATTGGCTAATGTAATTTATTATCTTTCTAGTATTACACCGGCAACAACAGTAGTAGCCACACCGCAACAACCACCATCACTTCACTATGGAGGGAAGAATCTATCCCTCATCCAACGGGATGATTACCAGAAGGGCCTTGTAACATCTCCACCAACACATCTTACGCAAGACCCTTCGACATTGCAAGAATTTAGGGCGAAGAGTGTGAGATGGTTACAGGAAATTTTGGTGAAATACACAAACAGTGAGGTGTCAGGAGTGGCTGGCGTTGAGCAACTAACTATGGAGTTAGCTGAGGCTAACCAGCAGTTACAAAAAATTAGAATAAGTATAGCAAAACAGAAAACGTGCTGCGTACGTTAGAGGACTTAGATGTAAATATTTAAATTAGTGTGTATAGTGTAGTTTAGTCAATTTGTTTTAGATGTGTGAATAGTTTTAAATTAGTATATGTTAGTAAGAAGTTTTTGTATGATTTGTTTAGTATAGTATCTTTCTGTAGAATTTATTGTAGTAATAAGTATTTTTTTATGTTTTAATAAATAAATAAATAAATGTTAAACATTTTTGGTTTACTTATCCTAAAAATTTTACTAAAGCTAAAAAATGTGAGTGATAGTCCAAGTTGCGCTAGAAAAGTGAAATGATCTACGTTAAGGAAAAAATTGGAAACATCTGGAAGTCTGACTTACTCATGTATAAATTTCTACGTCAAAGTAATGCAGTCCTTTTTGCAAATTTTAAGTGCATGTTGCGTTACAAATTTAGTTATTGTAAAATATCATGCATATAAATAAAGTATGAAAATATAGTACAGTTAAAAGTGAGAAAAAGCTTGCGTTAAATAAAAGTCAAAACAGTTCCCAAAAGCATGTAAATCCGAAAACTTTACACCATGCATTTATGCAATACAAATGACATACAATTGCATTCATACATTTGCAAATCCCGTTTCAATGTACAAATATGTTAAAGTTTTGGTGTAACAGGTGACTAAACAAATAACAGCGCAAAAGATAGAAGTTCAAAAATTTTCTCAAAACTAAAAAAAAAGTTAAAAAAAATATATTTTCTCAATGACAGTTATGTGTAAGTATACGGTTTTAATCGCTTAATAAATTACAACTCGAAGATCCTTTACCCAAAAATTCTGAATTTTTGTCTATAGACTAAACAAATAACAGCGCAAAGGATAGCAGTTAAATAAATTCGGAATTTTAAAATCAACAAATGACGCAATTGCATTCATACATTTACAAATTCCGTTTCAAAGTTGTAATGTAAATTGATGACATAAAAATAGAATGTTCGCTAAATGCTTAAAATGCTTTCAATGCAAAATAACTGCGTTCATTATCCTACAATTATTATTAACGCTGCATCGAAAATTAAAAAACAAGTCATGTTTTAAGTGCTGTTTGTTGTTTCAAAATTGAATTGGGTAATTTAAAGAGCATTTAGATTTACATGGATAAATTGCATGCATATGTTTCTTATGAGCTTACGTAAGTACAAAAAGGTGTGTTTTAAGTGCTTTTTGTTGTTTGAAAATGGAATTGGCTAATTTAAGTGTTATTTTTTCGATTTTTGATAAATTTATACATGAAAATGATAAATGGTCACTTATAAAACACAACTGCGTTGAAAAAAAAATTTTTTTTTGAGAATTAGGTGCAAAATTTAAATTTTCAAGAGCGCATTTTTCTAGGATTTTACTAAACCGTATACTTACACATAACTGTCATTGAGAAAATATATTTTTTTTAACTTTTTTTTTAGTTTTGAGAAAATTTTGGAACTTCTATCTTTTGCGCTGTTATTTGTTTAGTCTACATGAAAAAAATTGGAATTTTTGGGTAAAGGACTAAAGTGTTATGATTTAATCTTATGCAAAAGTTTCAACATTTCTTTGATGCAATCCATAACTTGCTGGTAACTTTGTAAAGTAAAATTTTTCACATTTCTTTTTTTAGAAAATTTTGGAATTTCTATCTTTTGCGCTGTTATTTGTTTAGTCTATAGACAAAAATTCAGAATTTTGCGTAAAGAATTATCGAGTTGTGATTTATTAAACAATTAACATCGTTTACATAAAGGACAATTTTATTCATAAGTATAATTTTTCTCAAATTTTTTTTTAGTTTTAGACAATTTTGAAACTGCTATCTTTGCGCTGTTATTTGTTTAGTCTACATGAAAAAATTGGAATTTTTGGGTAAAGGACTAAAGTGTTATGATTTAATCTTATGCAAAAGTTTCAACATTTCTTTGATGCAATCCATAACTTGCTGGTAACTTTGTAAAGTAAAATTTTTCACATTTCTTTTTTTAGAAAATTTTGGAATTTCTATCTTTTGCGCTGTTATTTGTTTAGTCTATAGACAAAAATTCAGAATTTTTGCGTAAAGAATTATCGAGTTGTGATTTATTAAACAATTAACATCGTTTACATAAAGGACAATTTTATTCATAAGTATAATTTTTCTCAAATTTTTTTTTTTAGTTTTTAGACAATTTTGAAACTGCTATCTTTTGCGCTGTTATTTGTTTAGTCTACAGGCAAAAAATTGGAATTTTTGGATAAAGGATTATCGAGTTGTGATTTATTAAGCAATTAACTGATTTAATTCTATTTCTCTTTTTATCATTCTTATTACTTTCACCATTTCTAGCAATAAAAAGTTTACTGAATCATGCAATCCCAGAGAAGCCTTTTTATTATAAACATGCATCCTTTCAAAATAAGGGTTTAATTATCCCTGTATATTTTTTGACACGTGTACGTTTCAATTGTTTATCCGGGTTGTTATCACAACGAGCTGCATTAGTTGCAATTAAGATTGGAGTGTATAGTTCGCCTCGTCTTCGCTAGTTATTAGACGTTTATCTGGTTCATTCATTATTATTAGATCATAGAGACCGCTCGTGCCATTATACCAAACCACCTTAATAACCAAATACTTTCCGTCTGTATTTATCGGTGTCTTGCCAATTGGCCACTTATCGCTTGAAATGTCGTAAAGGACTCCATAAGTGGTATCAATTGCATCAGATGCATCACTCAGCATGCGCTCTATGTATATCCGTGGTAATGGATCATATTGGTATAGAAATTCTCTCGATGCAGCAGTATTGAGTACAATAGAATAGGTCGTAGTCGCTACATGTTCTTCTTCTTCTTTTTCCACTTGAGGTGTAATTTCTCTAATCACACTACTCTCGAGGAACGATGGTGTCTCTTGAAAATACAAAAGTTGTGCGTGAAAAAAATTGTATCTTGCCAATGGCACAATTATATGTACGTAAACGTTGTCAATTGCTTACATTAATAAATCATAACTCGGTAGTCCTTTACCCAAGCAAATCTCTTCATTATGATGTACCTACTCTTCATTTAATCAAAAAATAGAAGACATTTTATTTTTTTGTAATAAAAAATACATAGTTTATTTCCAAACAATTATACATAGACATATGTTATTATATTTTTCTTTACAGAAATGTTAAATTAGTTGTCTTTCCTACAGTTCGTGAGCTGGTAATCTACATGTCATTCTCAGACAGATATTGTTTAAACTTTTCAATGCGATCTTGTTTTTTGACGTATTCATAAAATTGTAAGGGAAGTATGGACTTAAAGTTCTGGGTTTCAATGATAATATGTTTACCATACTTTGTGTCGATGGTATTCATATAATCACTTTATATTTTGCACACACCTCAAAGTCTTTTACGTCCGTGAAGGATTTACAAAAAGTGCTGCTGTTCAATGCAGATAGATCCATTTATTTTTGACAAATTCTGTCCTGGCAGTTTAGGTACTCATTATCCAAAAAAAAATTTACTACATCAATGAATTCGGAAAATTATGAACATTTCACAATATATAACTGGATTCTAGAAAACGTTGAAAAGGTCGGGGATTTCAAGGCGAACGGTCAGGTTGAACAAGCGGACTTGACTCGGGAAGTGGCCATCAGTTAAGTTTGAGGACTACATAAACACTTTAGGCCTAATATGTATGTATCAGTATGTTTTTATTAATAAATAATACAAATTACAATTGGTCTTTTATTATTATTCTTACAGAAATTACATTCTACGTTAGTTCCTTAAGTACAATATATTACAATAAGTTATATTCATACTAGTCGGTACCTATACAAGCAGGACATTTATATCCGTTATTAAACCAATAGTGATTCTTTCTACAGTAATTTAAGTATTCCAAAGTGCTTGTTGTTCTTACCGGCATCATTGAATTATAAACGAGCTTATTGCCTTACAATAGTATGCTTATAAAACTACATTACCATCATCGATCCATGAATATTATTTTAATCCCAACCACTTTACGTACACTTTATTTTTTTACGTCAAATTACCTTTTCCACCAAATACACATCCGGATATTTAACCTTTTGCAGTTCCTGTCCATAAATAGGTGTCCCTATTTCGTCTTGTAGCAAGTACGTGAGCGGATTCGTTACACGTACTTTAACAATCTTGAAAAGATCACTAGACCAATTTGGTATATAACCTTTATCAAATATTCTTTTAAATTTTGTTCAGTAGAACATTGTTAACACCGAAAATGTGAATAGCATAAACTTTGATGCAGTCAGCTCAAAAACAGATCCCTATTTTCTAGCAACAGGCAGAAACAGCTCAAAACAGCTTCCCGGTTTCCGAAAACAGCTCAAAACAGACCTAGCTCTTCTTCTTCTTCTTCTTTGAAATACTCATAAAAGCGTTGAGGTAATACATGCGAATAAGATATGTACATAGATGTCAGTTAATAAATCTTTATTAGAATTTCACTACAATTTTTCATATAAATGATATACATGAGCCAAAGCACAGTGACAAGTGTTTTGTGTATGAAAAAACAGCATGGATGAAGTTTGGGTAAAGTAGGTTGTTCTTCAAACACCGTAATGCGTTGTTTTAAAATTTTTAATAAAATCAGCTTTCTCCCGTCCTTTAACGTACACCTCATCTGTTGTTGATATGAAATCACTAAGTATACGAGGAATAGACGTGAAGAAGTATATCCATATTCCCACTTGATAAAGTGGTGGTTGTGAATTAACCAATTAGCTTGTTTTGAAATTCACTATCCAAGGTGTGCCATGGAAAAGGAGGCTTGAATACGTAATGAGCAATTTGCTCTCCATTATATATCGCTAGTTCCTTAGGTGTAAATATATTTCTTGCTGTTTTGAATCCTTGCACATCAATTATAACAATCATTACTTTTCTATATTTGTCTGGTTGTCCTCGTTAGCGCGATGTATATGCGCTAATGCAATCGTGCAGTATTTCTACATGCTACATTTAAACAAATAGAACTGATTTTCTGGTTTACATACTATTACAATAGTAAATACGTGAGCGATTTTAATGTGCAAAAACAGTGCTTTAATATATATACTTTTAGAAAAACATGATGTCGAAGCGAATGATATGTGATCATAAAATTTAAACTTATATAGAAGGGTAGACTCCACGAGGATACCGAGCAATATCGAGCATGCACAAAGTTTGACAATACTCACAAAGCCAGTTACATGTGTCATTGGTTAAGAATGCTTATTTTGCTATTCCTAAGAACCTTGAAGAGTCTAACATAAGAACTGTAATATGATACCTTCTCAATACCTTGTCAATAAAATTTAACCTTGAAGATTGGTTTGTATGAATTGTAATATGATACCAATAAATTTTAACCTTAGCTTCAATATACCTGCAGACACCATATTATACACTACATTTTTTAGTCTCATCAATAGCAGCTCTCTTCATTATGATGTACCCTTCATTTAATCAAAAATAGAAGACTTTTTGCAACAAAAATATATAATTTATTTCCAAACAATTATAATAATATATATATATATATATATATATATATATATATATATTATTTATTTTTTACAGAAATGTTACATTAGTCGTCTTTCCTACAGTTCCGGCGCTGGTAATGTATACGTCATTCTCAACCAGATATTTCTTAAACTTTCAATGCGATTTTTTTTGAAGTATTCATAAAATCGTAAGGGAAGTATGCACTTAAAGTTCTGCGTTTCAATGATAATATGTTTACCATACTTTGTGTCGATAGTATTCATATATTTTGCACCCACGTCCAAGTCTTTTAGGTTCGTGAAGGATTTACAGAAAGTGCTACTGTTCAATGCAGATAGATCCATCTTTACTGATTCGAGAACGCTTTTGAATTTTGAGTTGACACCGGAACTGTCCTATATATTACTGCATCACAATTCTTTATGGTAGAGGGGAGAGTGTGCTTTGAGCATTGCATCACTAAGCTAATCTGCATCTGATGATCAATAACTGCTACCATCACGAGATGCTGTCCATTCCTGCGTATCGCTCCAGGAATGATATTGCTGCTTGAATTATAACGACTTTACTTCTCGCAATTGTACTAGGACAAAACACTGTTGAGAAATGACTCATCTGTAATTTACACACGGTGGGGTTGTAGTATGACCTTTATTACTTTTAGATGAGCTTGGTCTACTTTTAGCATAGACAACAACCTTTCATTCTTTTTGTTGCTCACAATTGTACTAGGGCAAAACACTGTTGAGGAAATGACTCATCTGTAATTTACACATGGTGGGGTTGTAGTATGAGCTTGGTCTACTTTTAGCATAGACAGCAACCTTTCATTCTTTTTGTTGCTCACACAGCAAGAAACATATTTACACTTAAGGAACTAGCGATATATAATGGAGAGCAAATTGCTCATTTTTATATTCCTAAGAAATGTAGTATGATACACCTGCAAGCCATTAATTACCCTTTGACCTTGAAAACCCTATATTTAGATTTCTAAGAATTGTAGTATGATGGCCTAGCAATTTCTATTTTTAGCTTTAAATTTTGATCTGAATGTGTCCTTGATTTGAGTACAACTTACATGTTTAAACTCGTTAAATACCAGCTTTCATTTTAATTTAGAAACACTAAGAAGTATCATACGATACCCCTACAGGTCAATAACCTTTGACCTTGACCACTCTATTTAAGACTTCTAAGAATTGTAATATGATGACATTGCAATTTCTGTTCACACCTCTTGTAATATGATGATGGTGATGACATTGAAATTTCTATTTTTAGCGTCTGACCTTGACATACAAATTTCCCGCCAAAACGTTTGACCGCAGAGTGACCTTGTAATATGAGGATGGTGACATTGCAATTTCTATTTTTAGCTTGAAGTGGAGTATTCACCTTCAATGAACTCATGACCTACTTTTTATGCATAGCTTACGAGATCGTCGTGACCTTGAAGTGGAGTAGATTTAGATTTCTAAGAATTGTAGTATGATGGTCTAGCAATTTCTATTTTTAGCTTTAAATTTTGATCTAAATGTGTCCTTGATTTGAGTACCTCTTACATGCTTAAACTTGTTAAATACCCACCTTCTCCTACTTTTAGTTTAGAAACACTAAGAAGGTCATACGATACCCCTACAGGTCAATAACCTTTGACCTTGACCACATTTGACTTCAATTGTAATATGAATATGATACATTGCAATTTCTATTCTTGTATTGATGATGATGACATTGCAATTTCTATTTTTAGCTTCTGGCCTTGACATTAAAATTTCCCGCCAAAACGTTTGACCTTGTAATGAGGATGGTGACATTGCAATTTCTATTTTTAGCGAGCTCCTAAAATTTAAATTTCCCGCCAAAAGTTTGACCTTGAAGAGATCAAAAAGCTTACATTTCTCACCACCAGAGGGCGAGTGACCTTGAACTGGTCCAGAACCGGACCTTAATCACTACTAGTGTTCTTACATCTTTTGGCAATAAATTATTTGTGATGTACCGAGGCAAAAACTCCAGCAGCTCATTTATTGCGTTATGAGTGATATGATTACGCAGTGTCCATTTTTGTAACTCTGTTGCAAGAGGCAGAATTTCCTCCACGGGGTCTACCTGGTCACCTCCTTGGTGGTCATTATTATCATTGAACTCATTACTCATAATTTGGTGATAAACTTCTGACCTCTCAGTATCATTATTCTCACTAATACTAATTAAATCTTCTTTACCGCAATCATTTAACAGCTCTGTAAGACTAAAGATAGAAGTATTTACAGCTGATGTACTATCTGGTGTAATTTTTATTGAACTTTGTCCCATCAGCAAAGTACACTGCTGCTTTTTCACAAACAGACATGCTGGTGATGAAGATACCAGATGAGATATTTTAGAAAGCACAGTATTTTCCTGTTTTCTCATACAAAACTTTACTTTTCGATAATATGTAGCAGTGTGGTGATATGGCCTACTGCTTCGTGTTTTTAAATTATTATTCATTATAACAAGATTTTAATACACTTTATTGTATTCTACACAAAAAAAGCAACTAAACTACACTAAAAACACGCCACGATATGTTTCACGTTTGTATTGTATCATACTTTAAGCACTTGGTTAAATTATAGTTCAAAACAGGATAGGCACACCACGTCGGCTGTATCTTCCTGATCCGAAGACGGAATAGGTATTAATGTAGTCGCAATCCTACGTCAGTTTAGACAACTTGAATTGAACTATACATTTGGTTGGAATTTGATTTGATTGTAAAAGGTGTCGTCGGCCTATCCGGCTTATTTCATATATTACACGACGACGGAATAGGTAATAAATAAGTCGGACTCCGACGTCGGTCTGGACGACAACAATCATGCTATACAATTGGTTAATATTGGTAAGACCAAATTAACGTCGGCCTATCCGACCTATTTGGTAATATATAACAGGTACGGAATGCCGACGTTGGCGGTAACTACCAAAATCTATCCAAATATTATGACCATATGGCTAAACCTATACTAATGCCATACCAATTTTGTAGTCATAATACATATAAATTTGTTATAACTTTAGTCAGTAGTCAAATTTGGTTTAGTCTGTGCTGCTTGGGTGAATATTTGCAGATCTATTAGCTTTATAGCAGAAACACCCTCTGTGATTATAGCGAACGTCTCGGTGCAAAAGCAACCCTTTGGTTGAACAAATTCAATTCCAGAAGGTTTTTGTTAAGATTTTTTTAAATTTAATAAAAAAACTTGAAGAAGCCCAAAAGTAAATAATTTAATTAAGACTGCAATACTTTTTTGAAGGAAATCTGATATACGCAGCACATACCTACGTTGTAAATAATACAAATCTGCCAAGAACTTTTAGCAACCATGTTTGAAAAAGTTAATCCAAATTATATATAACGTATAACAAGAAATGGTTAAAAAATGTTCTTTTTTTATTGCCTTTGTAGCAATCATGGTGACTTCTGTTAAGAAACAATACTTTACTATGTATAATTTTTATTCTAATTTTAGCTTTTGCTTTTTTTAGTTTTTTTCTTGGTTTTTCCGAGACCTTGATGTAAATGCTTTACCGATTATACGTTAAATTGCCACAGCACCATAATTTAGCATATCTAGTTGAAATTAAAATTCACATTGGAAATTATGTGAAACGGAATACATTGTATTTTCAACGTTACATAACACTTGCATTTATTAAGAAAGCTGTTCCTTTGTTAGATTTGGCTAGATGATTTTCAGTGATGTAAAGTTTCTAATTGCGAATGATTTTATCAATTTTAAATTAAAGTTTTTCACAACTGTACACTTACATCACAACTTGATTAAGTTTTGTTAAACTTTGTTCTTTGGGTATGAGATTCTCCACTTTTAACCTTCATCCGTTAGAGGGTGTTCCGATTTGTCATCCTCAAGGTAGTTTATCCATATTTAATTTACTAATGATCTAGTTATTCTTTACTAAAATCGTATTTCATAGTTGGCCTTATTATACGTTTACCAAACTGTGACACTAATGTCTTACATTTGTGTTCTCAATCTTTAAAATTTCACGAAATTGTTTTGACATCTTTAACAAGCCAAATAATTGCCCCTAATGATATCCCACTCTCCGCCGCTGAATTTCTCCCAAAACACAATCAGCTCTAGTAGAAATGAAAACAAACCTTAATATTAAATTTAATGTACGTACGTGTTGTCGTTTTGAAATTATTGTGAATAATATACATCAACACACGCGCGCTCACGCACACACACACGCACACACTCACACACACATATACACGCATACACACATATACACCCATACACACGCATGCACGCACGCACGCAACCACACACACACGTACGCACGCACGCACGCACGCATGCACGCACGCACGCACGCACGCGCGCACGCACGCACGTACGCACGCACGCACGCAAGCACGCACGTACGCACGCACGCACGCAAGCAAGCACGCATGCACGCACGCACGCACGCACACACGACACACACACACACACACACACACACACACACAAACACAAACACAAACGCAAACACACACATATATATTTGCTGTGTATATAATTGTCTTGATAATTATTTATTTAATTTAATAAGCATATACTTGGGGATAGAGTTCAATTGAATTTTGTTGGCAAATAAAAATAATACATTTAACCTGTTAATTATAAATTGAAATATGAACGTGAAATCATAAAAATTATTTTCATACAAGGAGATGTTCATGTGTAAAATTTAATAGTTCTTTGCAATTATTTGCTTTAACATGTAACAGACTTCTATAGAATTTGCAAAATGTACGCATGCGTTGCATCCTTACTAAACTAAAATATGTTCAAGTTGTCAAAATTCCAACAACGATCTTTACTTAGTAAGTACAATTTTGATTTTCTTTAAATTAGAATTATTATATTTATGACTTGTTCAATACCTTTTCGGATACTGATACACGTCGTCGCACAACAATTATACACAAATTCAAAAAAAAAACATAAATACAGTACATCAAAAGGATACTCAATGCAATTTGTTAGGTTATGATGATAAAATAAACTCACACGTGTGAGTGAATTTTCCATTAAATGGTCACCTTAAACTTGTTCCATGTTAACATTTGATGTAAACTTCATTCCATCTAACGGTGTTACTGGCTTCCTGTTGTTGATGGCAATGCTTAATTTCCATAAATTCATCCAGCTTCACTAACTTGTGATAAATCTTCTTTGTGATAAATACGTTGCACTTGGGTAAGATGCAGATTTATTTTTATAATTGCACGTCTATTTTAATCGAATATTTATTTAACTATTGATTTGAATATTCACTATTTTTCTGGATTAATTTTGTATTTTATTTTTTCATAAAATTTTGTAATTGCCAACACTTTTATTTTAGATACCAATTTGAAGTTAAAATTATTTTATAACCTCAATCACTTTTGAGAAAAAAAACAAAGGAATTTTATTTAAATAAGAACAAATGCACATCGACCTATGTTGAACAAGATTTCGAAATGAAACAAAACAATAGTGTCGAGAATTATAACCGGTAGCCTTAGTTTCAAAAATTGTTATTTGCTGTATCGATTGTTTCTGAAATCTCAGACTCTACGTTAGTCGCGGTTCACTTCCGATAATATTTACGAAAATTTTAACTTACATGTTAAAAAATGCACTATTAGCACTATTACTTGTTAGCCACAAAAGGATTAAAAGAATGAAAAAGAAAGTGAGAAATCAGGAGCAATTCCTTTTATAACTTCTCACTCATGGATACCAAAGTTTTCAATTTTTTTTTAACATTACATACAAAAAATCCTTGCATTCGATTGGTCTAAACAAAAGATTAATTTAACTAAAACATAAATTATGCCATAACTTTTTCAATTCAATTCGGATTTGCTTTTTAAATACATTTTTGGACTCAGAGAAAAATTCTGCATAAATGGACACCTCAGATGCTGTAATTTGCTTCATCAATTTAGCTTTTGACAAGTGTATACCTAAAATTACTAATATAACTAATTTTATATTTTACAGCTAAACTGATGACATATTCAGCTTCTGCGTATAAGAATACACATATTTCAAAACATTTTACATAGTTTTAGCAAAATTTTTACTTTAATACCTTAATTTTAGGTACTTGACCCAACCTTTCTAAATTTATGTTTAAATTACATATTTAATGTTAATTTCTTTGTAAAAATAAGGGAAACCTATTATTATATGCTTTTATAATTTATTCTGAACTTATCTTGTCCTAAATAACCTATAAATTTGTAAAATTCTTAAACTTTGTACTTAACCTAACTTTGTATAATTTAATTTAACTTTGCGTTTTAAATGTTTATATCACTTGTAAGGTTTACCTAACTTGTTCCTATATATGCCTCTAACACAATCACTATTTATCTGTACTCTACAGTTTCTAATTTGGTACTTTCATACTTTCATAATGTGTACTTATTTTCTAAGTTTTTGTACACAAATTGTATTTATATTGTTAATTTCACATTGCACATGTGTTTTTTATGTTCTTAGATATGTTTGTAAGGCACTTGAGTTTCTTAAGCACTTTTTAAACACTTAGTCTATGATCTACCAACATAACGTCTCTGAACCATAACCATTTTTATAGTTCGCAGATTTTTTATGCGTTGTACCAATTATTATACATGTTCTACACATTAGGATTATTGTAGTTCATGTAATCAGTATCGGTTATGTTGTTTAATTGCTTAATTGTATTGATTTATATGTGAAATACCTTATTTATCTTTAACACACTAATATGTACCGTGTTGACCTTTTTAACATGCTACTGCCATAGCTCAATGCTTTTATGAATACAACATCATTGTGCAAACCCCATAAAACCTGTTTTGTTGTATAAAAACCATCTGTTTATATTCGTATACTATATTTCCCTCATAACAAATTGTATAACTTCTTCAACTTTATTTGAACTCGATAATACTCTACCCCCTCTATTACACCTATTAATCTATATATATATATATATATATATATATATATATATATATATATATATATATATATATATATATATATATATATATATATATATATATATATATAGTTTGTGTGTATGTGCGTGTGTGTATATGCGTGTGTGCACGCGCGCGCGTGTGTGGATGTATATTACTCAGAATAGTCCCAAAACGACAACACGTACGTACATCAAATTTCATATTAAGGTTTGTTTTCATTTCTACTAGAGCTGATTGTGTTTTGGAAGAAATGTCACAATTTGATAAACGTATAAGGCCAACTATGCCATACGATTTTAGTAAAGAATGACTAGATCATTAGTAAATTAAATATGGATAAACTACCTTGAGGATGACAAATCGGAACACCCTCTAACGGATGAAGGTTAAAAGTGAAAAATCTCATACCCAAAGAACAAAGTTTAACAAAACTTAATCAAGTTGTGATGTAAGTGTACAGTTGTGGGAAACTTTAACTTAAAATTGATAAAATCATTCGCAATTAGAAACTTTACATCATTGAAAATAATCTATCCAAATCTAACAAAGGAACAGCTTTCTTAATAAATGCAAGTGTTATGTAACGGTGAAAATACAATGTATTCCGTTTCACATAATTTCTAATTTGAATTTTATTTTCAACTAGATATGCAGAATTATAGTGCTGTGGTAATTTAACGTATAATTGGTAAAGCATTTACATCAAGGTCTCGGAAAAAACAAGAAAAAAACTAAAAAAACCAAAAGCTAAAATTAGAATAAAAATTATACATAGTAAAGTATTGTTTCTTAACAGAAGTCACCATGATTGCTACAAAGGCAATAAAAAAGGACATTTTTTAACTATTTCTTGTTATACGTTATATATAATTTGATTAACTTTTTCAAACATGGCTGCTAAAATTTCTTGATAGATTTGTATTATTTACAACATATGTATTTGCTGCGTATATTAGATTTCCTTCAAAAAAGTATTGCAAAGTCCTAATTAAGTTATTTACTTTGGGGCTTCTTCAGGTTTTTTTTTAAATTAAAAAAAATCTTAACGAAAACCTGGAATTGAATTTTGTTCAACCAAAAGTTGCTTTTGGCCCGAGACGTTCGCTATAATCACAGAGGGTGTTTCTGCTCTAAAGTTAATAGATCTCCACATATTCACCCAAGCAGCACAGACCAAACCAAATTTGACTACCGACTAAAGTTATAACAAATTTATACGTATTATGACTACAAAATTGGTATGACATTAGTATAGTTTCAGCCATATGGTCATAATTGGATAGATTTTGGTAGTTACCGCCAACGTCGGCATTATGCACCTGTTCTATATTACCAAATAGGTCGGATAGGCCGACGTTAATTTGGTCTTACAAATATTAACCAATTGTATAGTATGATTGTCGTCGTCCAGACCGACGTCGGACTCCGACTTAATTATTACCTATTCCGTCGTCGTGTAATATATGAAATAAGTAGGATAGGCCGACTTCATGTGTTTTTTATGTTCTTAGATATGTTTGTAAATCACTTGAGCTTCTTAAGCACTTTTTAAACACTTGGTCTACGATCTACCAACATAACGTCTTCGTACCATAACCCTTTTTATAGTTCGCAGAGTTTTTATGCATTGTACCAATTATTATACATGTTCTACACGTTAGGATTATTCTACTTCATGTAATCAATATCGGTTATGTTGTTTAATTGCTTAATTATATTGATTTATATGTGAAATTTCTTATTTATCTTCAACACACTAATATGTACCGTGTTGACCTTTTTAACATGCTACTGCCATAGCTCAATGCTTTTATGAATACATCATTATGCAATACATACCACGCATACATATTCATTATTTTAATTTTTAATAACTTAAATAAGACCTATTAAAATCATTTTTAAAAGATTAATATCACCTTTTAACAACTGAATTATGTAAAAATAACATATGTAATAAATTATTTTATAAAAAAATAATACTAAATTATGAATTAAATCTTATAATTAGTCAGTATAAAATATTAATTAATTTAAGTTAAATATGACTTCATTTATACATATTTAATATTCTATTAATCAATATTTATAATATTTTATAAATATCAAAACATATTATTATTATTAAAACGTTATTTTAGAATAAACATACATTTTACTACAAAATAATATTATTGAATAAAATATATTAACAATGAGTCTTTACTAATTCTAAAAGATATTAATACGATTGTAAAAGTTGTTTTGGTAATAGAATTTTTAATGCTCAACTAAGAAAATAATAACTTTGAAGAAATATTTTCTACATACATTATATAAATAAACACACAAAAATATATTAATAAAAAAATTATATAGTTATATATATACGTATATAATATATATTAGTTTTAATTATTAAATATAATATTATCTATATAATATTATATATGTAATAAATTATAATATATTATATTATGGTCATAATTTTTAATATATGATATATTAAAGTCATATATTGGGATCCGTCTATGTTATCAGTGACCGAATATGGTGACATTAATTAGAAAAATGTACCAGTGTTTTAATAAATAATCTAGGTTCTTTTAACCGTTCAAGTAAACTTAATTGTAAATAATTTTGCTATACTTTTTACGTCAAAAGTTAATACATGTTTCAAATTCACGTATTAAATTAACCGTCTTATGAATTGAGATAGAACGCACATGCTTTAATTCAAAAGTTATTACGTTCATAATTTGTAATCAGTTGGCTTTTTAAGTTATGGTTTAATTAAAGATTGATTTAGTAACAAGCACAATAATCTTGGATGCATCTACACGTCAAAATGGAAAATATAAGAAATGTAAGAAGTATGGCTAAGTATCAAAACATGACTCAGAAAGTCACATTATTTAAAATCTTTAAGATTCAAATCCTGAATTATTTTGTTAAGGGGGAGGGGCAGAACACCGTCAAGTTCGTGAAACTGAAAGGCATTCGTAAGCTCTTTCATATTTTTAAGGTAAATGTCTCATTTCTGTCTTTTACTACCTAAAATAAATGTTTGATTTCAGGTAACGAATAGTAGTTATAATTTTTATTTACACGTTAATAGTAAACACAAGTTGGCTGTTCATATGGAAACAGGTGCATTATCTGTCAAATCGTGACAATTAGATTAAACAATAGTATTGCTGTTAGAATAGGTCTCTTTTTAAAGTTTAAGAGCTTCATTTAATTTAGTAATTGGTGAGAAATGAACTACACGAATACTGACTATGCGGACATGCATTAATTTGATGTGTGGAAAGGCTTATTGTAATCAATTAAGAGCGAGAAGACTGTACCAGCAAAGGTTCCCTAATCTAGGGTCCCTAATAGTAAAACTTTTGAACGTGTAAATCGACGACTAAGGGAAACTGGTAAGATGAGCTCCGTGGACAACACGTTCCCCAGAAGTAGAGGAAGGCGTTTTGAATGCAGTAGCTGCTGATCAAATAATCAGCATCAGACCACTATCTTCAGGAATGAGTGTTTCAAAATCAACCATTGGAAGGATTTTTAGGGAACAACTGCTTCATACCACATTCAAAAAGTACACGCCAATTTTCCCGCCAGGTTGTGATTTTCGGACTGGTTGTCAGAACAATTTGAACCAAATCATCAAAGACAGTTCCAGATCAATGTATGGGCTGGAATTATTAACCCACATTTGGTAGGTCCATTTGTTTTGCCATCTCGACTAGATGGACAATGTTACTGCGAGTTCCTTCAAAATCAGTTGCCCGAGCTCCTAGAAGATGTGGATATCGAAACCAGGCAATATATGTGGTTCATGTACGACGGAACGCCCCCACATTATAGTTTGTTGGTCAGAGATCATGTAAATGATGTCTACCCAAACCGGTGGATAGGTCGTGGTGGATCTGTTGCTTGGCCCCCTAGGTCACCTTACCGGACTTCTATAGATTTTTTTGTGGTCATTTAAAAAATTTGGTATATGCAACACAAAAGAGCGTTTTAACCGAATAATGTTTCATTTATGTCAAATCAGAGAAGGCCAAACAAATGTTGTTTTAGAGTTACTTATAGAGTCATTCTGCTCCTATCTAAAAAACATTTTATATGTTAATGCTATGCAGTATTAAAAGCTAATCAAGCAGGTGAATATTCCCGTCTAATTTTCTTGTAACATTCTTTTGTTTCTAACTAGCAATAAACGTCAAAATGGCTGACGAAAAATACGAAGTTTTGATACAGATGCGTCATTACTGGAAACAAAACGTTTCTGCAGCCGCCAGAGTTAAGAAATATGCGAATTGGAAGGGAAGAACTGGTGAACATTCCAACGGCGCAGCGCTGGTTTCGAAAATTTACTGGCGGTCATACAAGTCTCAAGCGGAAACAAGGTTCTGGTCTGCCGAACTCGTTAAGGAACGCTGAACTTCGAGATGTTGTTGAAGCAAATCCAGCGACAAGTACCCGTAAGTTGTCAGCAGAACTTGGATATTCCAAAAAAACTGTAAGGCGCCCTTTGCATCAACTTGGAAAAGCCAATAGACGCTGTAGAGAAGTTTCTCACGACTTAACGCCAGCAATGGCATATAGGCGAGTTCAGGTGTGTGATCAACTTCTTTTCAATCCTTGGGATCAACGATTCTTTAAACGGATCGTTACTTGCGCTGAAAAGTGGATTTACTTAAATAATCCTAGCACAGAAAATCAGTGGGTGATTGCGGAGCAAGCTACATTGGCGTTTCCCGAACGAGAAAGGTTCCAAAGGAAGGTTATGCTTTGCATATGGTGGAATTTTGAAGGCGTTATTCACATTGAATTGGTTCCTGATGGACAGACAATTGATACCAACCTTTACAGTCAACCGTTGGATAGGATGCATGATGCTCTAAGTCGGCGTTACCCTGGATTGGTGAACAGACGACGGACAATTCTGCAACAAGACGAAGCGCCAGACCTCATACTGCAGCTGAAGCACAACAAAAAATTATGGAATTGAATTTGGAGCTTCTTCTTCATCCAGCTTATATCCCGGACCTTGCGCATTCTATTTATCACTTATTCCGATGGATGGTGCACCTCCTTCGTGCACGGCTATTACAAGTGTTGATGAAGTTGAAGCTGCATGCCGAGAATTCTCTAATTCCAAAGATGCTACATGGCACCGTGGTGGCATTGAAGATCTTGCAGAAAGATGGCGACAGATAATACTTTATAATAGTTTATACTTTAACAAATAAAAGTTTTAATTTGTTATTTTATCATTAAGTAAAGTTTTTCATAAAAAAACGTAATTTTTTATAGGCCATCCTAATATTATATGTTCTAAAGTTTTAGAATTAGTTTCTTATATTTATTGTTAGTTTTCTTTAGTTTTAGGTATCGATGTGTTCCAGGCTTTTGTTTTTGTATGTAATGTTTTGATATTTAGCCATATTTGATATACATTCTTAGAGAAAATATTCTTTTTTCCTTGTTTGATGTTGGTTTTATCTAGTTTTATGTTTAGA
The DNA here is from genome assembly GCA_036346205.1 of Vesta saturnalis. Classification (NCBI taxonomy): domain Eukaryota; kingdom Metazoa; phylum Arthropoda; class Insecta; order Coleoptera; family Lampyridae; genus Vesta; species Vesta saturnalis. The sequence continues at coordinate 17,976 of JARFJB010000017.1, read as the reverse complement.
TTCATTCCAAATCATTGTTTCTATAATAAATGTTTTGTGTTCAACAGCAAACTCGATTTATGTACTACTGTAGCTAATAGGGCGAATTAAAATCACCATCGGATGCATTTTTTTTGTAAATCGTTGGTCCTAGCGACTTCAATAAGGTAAGGCAAAAAAGTTAGAACCGATTCAAGCAAGATGGAAACCTGTATGTGGCGCCCTCTATCAGTAATAAAAGAACTAAGGTCATATTTGAATTCTGCGTAAAAAAAGCCCCTATATACAAAATTTCGTCCGCTTATTACATCAATGTCAAAAGATATTTAAAAAAACCAAAAAAATAATTACATTTCAACACCCTATATCTATTAAACGAAGGCTTTGCGGACCTCAGTTTATAGGAACTTTCTTTATTATTCTAGTGTCCTCTATATATATATATATATATATATATATATATATATATATATATATATATATATATATATATATATATATATATATTGTGATGTATAAAGGTTGTCGCTGCCATGTGGCAAAAAAAACATTTATATTTAATCTTTATACTAACTTCACTAAATGGGGATACAGATTCTTATTATAACAATAACTTTATAAAAAAAATATATTTGCGCCGTACTAACTCAGACTCTCTTTTGGGATAGGGTTCAATTGTAATAAACACTGATTGTTGGCAAAATAAATTAAATCTGGAAATATTCATGTAAATAATTAATTTGTATTTTGTAATAAATAGTTACACTGTGAAACCAACTTTGTTGAAGTCTGCACAAACCACGCATGCGTTGCGTATTTAATACTGAATTAAATGTAGCCTGTCAAAAATTTCTGCAAATGATCTAAAGTACAATTTTAATTTTGTTTGAGGTAAAATTATTAATTCTATAACAACACCGATTCATTTACTTTTCATATATTGATACGGGTATTCGTAAAAACATTTATACATTATCAAAAAAAAATACAGGACATCAAAAAAAATAATCAATGCAATAGAGTTACGATAGAGAAATACCACTCACATGTGTTGCTGCAAATTCCAAATAATGGTCATGTCGGGTTGCTCCACGTTAAACATTGGACGTAGACTTCCTTCCATAAATCGATGATACTGCCTTACTCTTCCAAATATGCTGCTTAACATTCCATAATTTCATCCAAATCAAATAACTGCTGACTATTCTTCATGTGGTAAATACAATGTACTTGCAATGCTCAAATACTTTCAGACAAGCACTTTATTTTATTTGTGTTTTGAAAATGCTGTATTAATTATTTAATAACTTCTCGGATTTAATTTTGTATTTTAATTTTATATAGATTTCTGTATTTACTTGCACGTTTATTTTGGATTCCATTATGAAGTGAAAATTTATTTTATGATCTTAATCACTGTCAACAAAATAAACATCGAATCCAAAATAATTGAAGAAATTTATTAACATAAAAAATGCACATCACCCGATGTTTACACACAATTTTGAAAAACGAAACAATTACAATTTTATCGACCATACGTGATCGGTAACCTTATTTTTAAATTTAGTTATAGGTTAAAACAATTGTTTCTGATATCTCAACTCCACGTCGATCGCGTTTCAAAACCGATACTGTTTACGAGAATTGTTACTTACATGTTAACACAAATAACACTAACACTATGACTTGTTAGTCACAAAAAAATGAAAGAGTTCAAAAATTGCAAGAGAGTGAGGAATCAGGAGCAATTCCTTTTATACGTTTCTCCTGGATACCAAATTTTCAATTTTTTTTCTTCATTACACACAAAAGATTCTAGTTTCTGATTGGTTTAAACAAAATTATAAAATTAAATAAAAAAAATTATGCTGTCTTTTCCAAAACAATTCGGATTTAATTTTTAATTACAGATTTGGAATCAGGGCAACATTCCGCATAAACAGATACCTCACTATCCATATTTTGCTTGGATGATTTTCATTTTATAATCTAAATTCACTAATATCAAAAAAAAATCTTACATCCTACAACTAAACTAATTGCATATTCAAATTCCACATAAAAAACTGTATGAGAATACATCTATTTCTACCCATTTTATTTAACTTTTACAAAATTTCCACTTTCACATCTAAAATTTAGGTAGTTAACCCAGCTTCTCTAATTTTATGTTTAGAAAACATATTTATTGTTAAATTCCTTGTGAAAATGAGGGAAACCTACTATTAAATGGTTTTATAATTTATTCTAAACTTATCTTACCCTATACAACCTATAATTTTGTGAAATTCTTACATATAACACTTAACCTAACTTAATATAAATTTACTTTTAATTTGTGTAATAAATGTCTATAACACTTGAAATGTTTATAAAATGTGTTCTTATATCTGTCTCTAACACAAATATTGTTCACTTGTACTCCATAGTTCTTAATTTTGTCATTTCACATTTTCATATTGTTTAACTATTTTGTCAATTTTTGTATTAAATTTGCAATTACATATTAATTATCACAGTGCACAATTGTTGTTCATGTTCTTAATTATATTTTTAAGTCACTACCACTTCTTATGCACGTTTTATATACTTTGTCTTTGAATTACATATATACTGTGTTCGTACCATAACCATTTCTTTCATGTTTCAAACTGTTTATGCATTGTACCTAATACTATACATTCTACATATTATAATTATCATACTTCATGTAATCAATATCTGATGTGTTCGAAATGCTAAAATTCATTGAATAAAATGCGAAATTACATTAATATGTTACACGAAACTAATCGTACCCACTAATATGCATCGTGTTGGCCTTTCTCACATGCTACTTGTATAGCTTCTACAGAATTCTGCATTGCCATGAAGAGTTTTAAATTCTTCTTCAGTCCTCTCTTTTAAACGTTGTATATCGTGTATTGAGGCGGCAAGAACTTTATCTTTAAGTACTCCCCATAGGGCGTGAAATCTGGCGACCGTGCGGGCCACTCAATTCTGCCTCTTGTCCCTATCCAATCACCATACGCGTCATTTAAAAAAGCACAACCTTGTGGTACGTAATAGGGTGGGGTGCCATTCTGTTGAAAATATTGAATGTCTTGTAACTCTGGATTATTTTCAAGGTCTCCTTTTAAATCGATGAGAAGTTCCAAGTAATTCTCAGCATTTACGGTCCCATCAAAAAAATACGGGCCGACAAGACCATCCCCATAAATTTCTGTTATACCAAGAACATTTAATACTTCTGTAATAGTTGTATGAGGGTTATGAAATGCCCAGTACACGGTTAATTCGCCCGTTCAATTTAAATTGCGCTTCGTCCGACCAGAGAATGGATCGATAAAAATTTGCGTCGTCTTCCGCACGTTCACTAAACCACTAGCAAAATTCTAGCCTGCGGCCAGGATCGTCTTCATCTAAGACGTGCAACAATCGCGGACGATAACAACGCATATTCATTTTCTTTAACATACGACGTACACTGCGGTCCGATATTTCTAATTCTACTACAAGGCGCATCTAAAACCGACCCGGTCTCTGAAAATTTCTTATGTAGTTTATACGCCATTTGTCTCGTAGGAATAGGTCTGCAAGGATGCTGCGTCACAAACTCTTCAAAAATCGTTTTGTAGTCGGAATTGTACCCTGTAAGGAGGCACACCCGTTCGTCTGTCGTGTAGTATCTACGGAGCTGCGCTGCCATCGCGATGTGACTCGAATGGACGATACGAGTACACTAAACTAACTAACCCTCCCTGAGCATTCTATAAAATAGTCGCGGGTGATTACTTTTGCTACCGTTAATTGACTTTTGCCGCACCCCTACATGTATATATATATATATATATATATATATATATATATATATATATATATATATATATATATATATATATATATATATACATATATGACTAATTTTATGTTTGAATCATTTTTACGTTGAGCATGCCCCAGGTGTGCACTGACATAATTGCTTTAGTACTATTAGAATAAACAAGTGAAACGGTCAGCGAAGAAATTTTTATTTATCTTATCAAGCCTGATTAAGTGTAAATCATTTACTAAACACCTAACATTTTAGGAAGAGATTACATTGAAGCTTGCCAGTTGTCTATACACCGATAATCCATATCAACCGTACGGAGCGAACTTCATTCATTGTGCGGTTGAACATAACCATTCCATAAATTTACCTGGTTTATTATGGATATAAACAAGATGGTAAAATTATGAATGCTGTATACATCAATTGAAAATCGTGAGTTCGTTCCTTTCATTTATTATTAATCATAAAATTTCTTATTAAAACAAGCTTATACCCATAAATTTAAGTTTCTTTTCATATCCATTAATTTAATATGGATGAATTATAGAAATTAAATTATAAACGTGATAGCATTAATTCACAAATTACTTTTTTCGAAATATATTTAAGTTCTATCGATCCAGACAATTTTGTAGGTTGTGATGTCTGAAACAAGAGATTAGAAAAAATTCTATGCCTTTTGACGAACACAATTTAATTCATCCAGATCAAGAAAAAAAATTTACGGGGAGAGAGCACTTACAATATAGGTATGTCGCAGTTGTTAACTAAGCCAATCTTTGAATCAAAAAATCTAATTTTGAGAATCAAACTGCAGTGGTTCTTAGCTCTAAAACGTCAACGTGAAATTGTCACGAATCGATTTACCTATATTTGATGGTAATTTTACACATTGGCGGGAATTTTACGATGTTTTTACATCATTACTACATAACAATAAAAATTTGCCTGATTCTCAAAATGTTCTTATCTTCGTGCAAGTTTAAAAGGGGAACCTTATTTCAAGTTAAGCTCATTAGAAACAATTGATCAAAATTACAAGTTATCTTCGGAAACATTAATAAGCGATACGATAATAAGCCTAGAATTGTTAAACCATTGTGAAGTTAGCCATCAACTTTGGAAATTTTCCCTTTTTTCAATTGCAATCGTTTGTTGGTCGTTTGTCGGTGTTTGTTTGCTATTTTTTAACGTTTGTCGGTTTTTAATATTTATGATAATTAACGATAATAATTCACCGATGAAGTGAATCTCCATCTTTTAAAGTTTTCAGTTGTTTATGCTTGGTAGACGTAGTTTCTTGAACTACCTGACAAAAATTCTTTGATTTAACTTCCAACACCTTTATTCATTAACTAATGGGCCAACTCGCCCAAAAATTGGCCTAATTGTGGCTCATACACTTTTGGAACCGATTGGTAAATTATCGAGTCTATTGTAATATAAAAAACTATATCATCCAACTTTTCCAAGTATTTATGTAACTATAAATGTGTATGAACTGTAGTATAAACCGCAAAGAACAGCATTAACCGTAAATAAAAGCTTGCAAGTTTTTTGATACACACGTTGTGTCTTCATTAATAGGCAAGATGGAATTAATATCAATTGACGGGTTAGTGGTTGTGCTGTAAAATTCACTTGGCTGTCTGACTATGCTGGTGTTGCTGTGTTTCTTACGCTACCCAAGTTTACCCCAAGACGAGGTAATCACTACCGCAAACCAAGGTTTTTTCAATTCTTGCCGGGTCAATGCGAACACCTTCTTAGTAGTATAGATACGTCACTTTACAGTGTTTCCATGTCTCAAGGTGATGCGGGGTTTTCAAAATTTGCGGTACTGTCTAGTTCGTTGACCTTCTTCTAGATCAACGTTTAAACCCTTAAAAGTAGGACGAAGCTTATTGACCTCTTTTTGCGTCAAAGTTTATTGACGGAGATCGGAAGCTGGTCACTTCTTGGAAATCTAAAAATAGGACGTCATCGGGAAACCTCCACCAGTTCCTAAAACACAACCAACTGTTTTTTAGAAACGGATTCCTATTTCGTTGCTGTTTTTTGATTTGTTTTGACCTGTTTTAAGCTATATTTGAGAAAAATATCTCTCTCAAAACAGATCAAAAACAGGTACCTTTTCCGCAAAAACGACTGTAAACAGATCAAAGATAGGTGTAGCTATACGACTGGAACTTTAGGGGGCATTTACCAGAAATTATTAAAATCTTTCTGTCCAATCGTACCTTTAGATTCAGGATAGATAGAACCTATTCCTCTGTGAAGTCTTCCGAAAATGATATTCCCCAGGGATCGGTGTTGAACTGCACTATTTTCCTGCTTGACGTCAATGAATTGGTGGACACTATTAATACTCCATTACATGCTTGTCTCTACGTGGATGACCTTATTATATTTAAGAGCTCAGAAAACATACACCAACTGCAAATGGACATGCAGGACAGTATTAACAGTTTAGTGGAAAGGGCAGAAAGTGTAGTTCTTCAATTTTGCTCAGCGAAATCGAAAGCTGTCCATTTCTGTCGTCTCAGACACCAACATACAGGTCCCACCTTGTACATCAAAGGAACAGAAATACATTTTCATCCGAATTTTAAAATTCTGGGAATCATTTTTGACAGAAGACTATACTTCAAAGAACATATTCAAATGTTAGAAAATAAAGCTAAAAAGAAACTAAACATTATCAAATGTCTATCTAATATAACTTCGGGGCATACAGAGATACCTTACTACTTTTTTATAAGTCGTTTGTATTGTCTACCACAGACTACGGATCCATAGCTTACTCTTCAGCTCGCCTGTTTCACCTAAAGAGATTAGGTAGAATACATACCAGTGGACTAAGAATGTGCACTGGTGCATTTCGTACGAGCCCCATAGATGCTATACGTAGCGATTGCGGAATCCTAGAATTACGTTTACGTAGGATATATTTAATTACTAATTATCTTGCCAAAATCCTAACATTGCATAATCACCTAAACTATTACATAATACATGATAAAAAAACTCAGGTACAATATCAATGTAGACCTACGATTACTAGACCAGCCATAGTAAGAGCCATAGAAAAAGCACGTGAATTAAACATTAACATCCCTACATTGTTTAACCGGACAATATGTGAATTCCCGCCGTGGCTTAAATCTAATGTAGTGTTTGAAACTGGCCTCACAAATTATCCTAGACAAGAGACATCAAACTAAGTATATGAACAAGAATTTTACCACATAATCAATAAATATACATATGATGCAATAATGTACACAGATGGATCGAAAACGAATCACGGGGTTGGCTGTGAAATAGTCGTGAACAATACGAGTTATTATTGGACACTTAACTCAACGTCAAGCATATACACTGCGGAACTGTACGGGGTTTGGCAAGCGCTGTTATACATGAACCACAATAATCTGCATAAGTGCCTCATCTGTAGTAACTCGTTAAGTGTCATAATGGGCTTAAAGAATCATGATCCGTCTAGTCACTCTTTAACGAACATGATTCAGGCGTTAGTATACTTTATGAGTAAGAGTAATGAATTAATAATTATAGTGTGGATATCTGGACAAGCCGGAATACTGGGGAATGAATGCGCCGACTCATCAGCACGGTTGGGATCCAGTCAAACAGTACATGATGAAATACCTATAGAATTAAAGGACTTCAAAAAAGTCATTGAAGTTAGAACTAATAGTATATAGCAAAGAGAATGGGACAACAGGGAAGCAATTTTACGAAAAATCAAAAGAGGCATTAAGCCTTGGAATAGCAATCCACATTTGAATAGAAGAGAAGGAGTTGTGCTGACAAGAATAAGAATAGGGTATACCAGACTCACGCACCTACACTTACTGGGGCTATCTAGAATACAGAAACGCCACTTATGCGATAGTAAATTATCTGTACGCCACATTTTTAGTGGAAAGTCCTATGTTCGCAGATGCGAGGAAACAATTACCTGAACCAAGGACAACAGCTGGAATATTTGAGGACAACATAACAAAGATAAACCGTCTGATTAATTTCTTTAAAAAGATTAATTTATACCAAGACGTATAGTACATAACCTATTACATCTGTAGTTGGAATAGCTAATGGCCGTGCAGCCGATGCTACAAAAAAAATTAATAATATTAATAATATTAATAATATTAATAATACTAATAATATTAATAATATGAATAATATGAATAATATTAATAATATTAATAATATTAATAATATCAATAATATTAATAATATTAATAATAACCTATCGTTTCCTTAAAACAGCCCAAAACAGGTCAAGAGCGACTTCCCCTGTGCCAAAAGGAGCTCAAGGTGTGTGTGTGTGTGTGTGTGTGTGTGTGTGCGCGCGAGCGCGCGTGTGTGTGTGTACAACATACACTACTCCGCTGGTGATTTTAATTTTGACGTGAAAGGACGTTTATCAACGCTTTAACAATTTCAAAGGGCACTACTTAATTTAAAATAACTTCTAAATTAGTTATAATTTACTAGAAATGTAATTATTGCGTTGGTATTACTAATAATTAGAAATATTGCTGTTGCATTCCCGTGAAAATAAATTTTCAGTATCAAAAATCTGGCAACGGCATTATTAAGTAGCAACATAATTTAGTAGATCATAACAATTTCAATGGTCACCGGTATCAAAAATACGACAAAAACTCAAAATCTTTATTTGCAATGCTACGCAAGCCATTCTCCTCATGATGTAAGGTTACATAAAATTCTAGCGTAACAATACATTTATACTTATATATATATATATATATATATATATATATATATATATATATATATATATATATATATATATATATATATATACTAAAGACTAATTAGTGGGGATGCAGCCAAAAGGTTTAGGGCAGAAAAATAAGACTCTTTTACTTAATTGTAGAGCTTTGAATTCTATATAATTCCATTCGATCAGTCAAAATTCTAAATAGGTATTTAAGTTATTTAAGTTATATAAGTACAAAATCTATAACTTACAGTATGTAGTTGCTATTTAAAAACTTGTATCAAACATATGATAATAAAAGATTAATTTTAAAATATTGAAACTTTTAATATAATATTTAATGTTAGATGTAATTATTGAACAGAATTTGACTTATATACATGAACTGAAATTGAATAATGTAAATAGAGTTGTTGAAGTGGACTAGTTTAATTGCAATTTATATAAACTGACGTTGGTTATCTAAAATTAATATGTTGAATAAATTACATTTAGGTTTTGAATAGTCAGTAATACATTTATTCATAGAATTATTGTTCATCAACACGCTTATGAAACAGGACACCTTCACTGACATATTAATAACATCAAATATTATATATAATTGATATACTAATTTGTTCAAAAGGTCCTTCTTATGAAATGGCTCATATTCATTGTGAACAACAATTCTATGTAATAAAAGAACTGCTATTCAAAACTTAAATGTAATTTATTTAAACATATTATATTTAGATAACCAACGTCAGTTAAATAAACAATTAAAACAGTCCACTTCCAACAACTCTATTTTCTATCCATTTCGTTACCATGTATATACACAAACTGTCAATCACAAATTACATCACATTAAATATTATATTAATGTTTCAATATTTTCAAAATTAATCTTTTATTATCAATGTTTGCAAGTTTTTAAATAGCAACCTCACATACTGTAAGTTAGAGATTTTGTACTTATATAACTTATAATAATTAATACCTATTGTAGAATTTTGACTGACGGAGGAATAAAGAATTCAAAGCTCTCAATTAATAAAGAGTCTTATTTTTCTGCTAAACCTTTTGGCTGCATCACCTAATTAGTCTTTAGTGTTTAAATAGTCAGCCACAACTATTTTTAATTTATATATATATATATATATATATATATATATATATATATATATATATATATATATATATATATATATATATATATGCATCATTCTATCATTTTTGAGTCCATCTATTTGGCATTTACCATCAATCTGGCTACACTTTGCAAAGTGGCGTCTGTATATGGACGCCAGATTACAACCCTTAATAATTTTCTTGGTATGAGTGTTAGAGAAGCACCGTTGACAAAAGACAATTCTGATAGGATCCTATAATACTCATTCTGAGTATGGGGCCCATTCCATACTCCTACGTTGAGATTTTTTAAAAATTTGTCGACCCCAAAATCGTGTAATTCGTAAAATTGAATACAAACTTAGTTCAGCACTTTGCCGTCACTGCGCTATTTCTAAATATACTTTTATTGTATTTATTCTGTACATTTACAATCTTTCAGACGTCTTTAAATGGCAACACTGTAAAACCAATTTCTAATATTCTTTCTTATTTAATTTGAATTAATTTCATATTTACGGTCTACAGCCTTCTGGCGTCATTCTACCTAGATATACAATTAATGTTACTTAACATCATTATGAACTCACACATGCATTATTTTGTAAATCATTCTGAAGTCATATATTAACATATATACATACTGTTTATTCTAAGCAAGATTAGCTACCTCATGCACCTCAAATACACCATTCTATGTACACACCCAGAAAATAATAAAATTTACAGATAAATGTAAAAAATTAAAAATGCAAATTGGTTAATATGTTTTACAGTTTTGTCATAGGTAGATAACTACGACGGTTGTTTGTATTAGTAATTTTGCTTGGGACACCCAGTTGATTCGAACGTTACCAGATGATATAATCCAATGCAAAATTTACTTATTATTAACAGTTGAGATGACATTATTACCCTTATTTTAAAAGGGTGACTTTTTAAGTCGCATTTCGGATTCGCTTCTATATTTGTGTGTGTAAAAATATAAAAATCCGTTTAAAATTAATTAAATAACTTTGTACACCAAATTCATAGCTTTAATCGACACTTCATAGATTTAATTTTGAATTAGTATTTGTTTCAATTCTTAGAGGTAGATAGTTTAACCGAAAGTTTTACCGCGAATTATATTCATCCTTGGATTTCGCTTAGTAAACCTCTAACGAACTGCAGAATGTAGATTATGAAACAAGAGTCTTCATTTTGAATTACGTAGTAACTTGTTACGATGAGACCGTTTATTTACCAAAATTATTTTTTTTAGTGCGACCAAGTTAAATTAGTACCGTTTAGGGCGTTTAGAAACCAGTTCTATTATTAACATATAGTGATAATTTTTCTATTGCAATAATCTGACTGAATAGTTAAAAGCCGTTTTGTAAAATCGCAAACTTATTATTTGATTTCGGTAATTCAAGGTTGAGCCTTCTCAATCTAATTTGTGTAAAATACGCAGCTGTACATCAGTACAATTTTAAGATGGCTGAATTCGGGTTTCGCTAGAAAAACCTCAAAAGTCTTAAATAATACACCCTGTATATTTTTGTATATAAGTATTCTACCCGTTGAAATAAGTTAGGACCAACCATCAAATATCAACTCGATTATCACTCTATTTTTGAAATAATATACATACGTAACACAGTCATTTTTCTGAACATGATTTACATATTTCTCATATAATTAATACAAATAAAAGTGAAAATGGCTGTCATTCTATCGGTATTTGATAGTCTAGCTCTAGGTCCACTTTATGCTTGACCATATATTAATCATTAAATAGAATAAGAAAAATGTTAATTTTGGAGAATTACTATTTTTTAGATAACGTTTGCTCAAAGCAGTTTAGCCGAATTAAAAAAAAGATTTTAAACTTGGAATCAATTGTAAATTTATACTTGAGCCGTACGTGTTTCAAACCATGCAATCCAATTATAAATTAAGTGCAATTCATATATTGCTAATTTAAAAGTTTACACACGGGATACTGGTACGTAAAATTTAAAATGATCAAATTTATTATACATATTGTTACATTAATTTAAATTAGATTATGGTATTGTTGTGAATTAATCTGAGAAAACTGAACCTGTAGTATATGTTGTGTTAAATTATCATTTATTCAATCATAGTTCAATTAATCAATTTTTATTCATTTTAATACTCTCGTACCACATTTTCGGTTTTCGTTTGGTACTGTTACGCTACGCCCTATAGGCGGAGCTTAGCGTGACGGGGTTACTTGGCGGGGATTCCATTGTTCGAATCCTTTATAAGCAGCAACAAAATCCCATATCGGCATCCTACGCACACACACTCGTTTCACCTCCACCTGCCTCACGTACACGCTCCCACTCCAATGCATCATCCATTTCCACTACATCCACTCACTCCTACATTTCCACACGCTCTACTGCCTCCACAAAACCACTCAAACCCGCACACACACAATCCCGCACACACACACAATCCCGCACACACACACACAAACCCGTTCTCCTACCTACACCCGCTCTCTTACCCACACCTGCTCAACCACCTATACCCACCGTGAGTCCTACACCTGCTAACCTCAATCCTTTACCCACCCACTCACAATCCTCGAGATATTGCGTCCGCAATATCCCGAAGTCCATCACCTCACAGAAATCCTTCTTCAATTCCCTAAAACCCCTTAACCTCCCGTGGTTGAACTTAACGTTCAACCACAATCACACCTGCCTCTTCGAAACCTCCTCTCCCTTACCGGATGGAACGCAGCTTAGGCTGCGACACCACTTCGGTGAACCTTCCCTCACCCTATCACAGTTATCCGGCCCCCGTCCACATACCTCCATTCCTAAACCTCCCTCCTTTTCCTGCGTGATTCGTTACATGGATAAGGACATCCTTGCCAACGAGATCCTCGACGCAATCGACCTGCCTCACGTGAGAAAGGCCGTGCGCATCACCTCGAATGCCACCAACAAACCCACATCCCTAGTCCGCGTCATCACAAATTCCCAAACCACTCTAGAGTTCCTTTTAGCAACCGGTGTCTCCATGTTCGGGAGGCACTTCCGTTGCGAACCTTCCCTCATCCCTGCACCTCTCCCCATGTATTGTGTCACCTGCACGCAGGTGGGACATACCTCTGAGGAGTGCCCTACCCGATCCATCAAGTGCCCCAACTGTGGCGGAAGCCACAGATCCACATCCTGTAAGTCCGCGGCAAACCCAAAGTGTAGCAACTGCGGGATGCCCATCCTACCTACACCTTTAAGTGCCGGATGCGGCGGAACCTCCCAGTTCTCCGTCACAGATGGCAATCCTTGATCCCATCATGTCTGACGAGTCTGACTCTGAAGACACCCTTCACCTTAAACCAATCCCCGATACAGATCCCGTCACAATCAAATCCTTCATACAAGTCCTTACCCACTCTCTCTAGACCTGTTCCTCACCACCAACGCCGTGTGATCCGAACCATAGAATCCTTATCCTCAACTTTTCCAACGGCGTATCAACGTCTGCGTAGCCGGTACGCAGAGGAAGGTCGCCGTAGTCCGCCAACCCCATCCTTAAACGCCTTTGTTCCCAATGGACATCATAACAGGGACCATTAATGCTAGGGGCGTTCGTCGGAAACGCCCCCTAATTAAACACTTCTTACACCAACACAATGTACACGTCCTTTCAATTACAGAAACCAAACTCTCACAAAAATGCACACTACAATTTAACACGTATAATTCTTTCCACAACAATAGCGCTCACGGAACCGCCCTCCTAATTAAAAACTGTTTCCCTTCAACTCAGTTTCAACTACCTGCACATCTGCAGCAACTCGAATGCGTTGCTGCAACGGTGCACTTCCCCACTCCATAGTATTCATATCCTACTACAATCCACCCGGGCACAATACACTTTCCGATGACCTGTTAGTTTATGCCTCCAGCCTCCCAAATGCAGTCATCCTAGGAGATTTCAATTCCCGCCATATTCAATTCGGTGACACCGCAACAAATGGAAACGGCAACAGACTATCATCTGCTCTGTTGCAGTTGCCTATGTTGAGGATCGCCAATACACAACCCACTTATTTTGACCACTTAGGAGCCTCAATAACAGATCACATAATAGTTTCCGAATCAATAGCACACTACTTCGATCGTGAGTGCTTTCTAGGCACCACAATAACTTCAGATCATATTCCACTGCTGGTCAAAACCTCATTTTGTCCAGCTCCCCCAATACCCCCTCAAAGCACAATCATTAAAGATTTTTCGAACGCAGACTGGAATGTGTTCGCCGAACACATCTCCAACAACCTTCCTACACCCGTTCTTCAAACTACCCAAGATCTCGAGAGAGCCATTAGCGACCTAACTTCAGTAATAACGGAAGCGGTCGACACCTCAGTCCCGCTTAAAAACATCGACATTTCCAAAAAACCGCTCCCACGACACATAGTGAACTGGATCAAAGAAAATAGACGAATCTATCGTCAATTCTTGAGATCCAGGGATCCGGCTCTCAAGACGGAATACAATCGCCTTAACGCCTTAATCAGGCGAGAAGCCAATAAACACGCAGAAGACTCCTGGGCTAAAGCCACTTCCCAGTTAGATTATCGAGATGGTAAACGCTTCTGGCAACAGTTTGACAGACTGACCAGAAGGAAAATTAACCCGAAATCCCATCTAACCGACCTTCAGGGCAACCTAATCTCCTCCGACCAAGGAAAGGCCGATTTCTTTGGTCACCACCTCCAATCCGTACTCCAATCACCCAACGATCCACAATTCGATCCTGGTTTCAAGGTATTCCTCGAGAACCGTCTCGTGGAATTCCGAAACCTTAACCTTCCCGAACCCCCTCTCGACAACGAGATCCTTCTATTCCCCAATTACGCCCGACCAGGTCAATGCCTATTTCAAAAAAGGTAAAAACTCAGCCCCAGGCCGCGACGGCCTCAATAGAAAAATCCTCCGACACCTGCCCGGCCCATGCCTCCAACTACTCTCAAACATATACAATAAGTGCCTAACCCTCTCTTACTTCCCGACGGATTGGAAATCGGCCTCCACCGTCATGATACCAAAACCTCACGCAGACCTAACCTCACCTAATTCCTACAGACCCATATCCCTCCTGAGTTGCCTCGGAAAATGCTTCGAGCAAATTCTAGCCAGGCGGCTCAGGGAACACCTAGAGTATAACGACCTCCTTCCCAACAGCCAATTCGGCTTCCGCCCAAACCGGACGTGTCACGATCCCTTGTTGAAGCTGCTTACCGAGACCACCAGAGCATTCAACCATAAGCAATGTAATCTGGCTGTGTTCTTGGATATTAAGCAAGCATTTGACAGGGTCTGGCACGCCGGTCTCCTACAAAAAATCCGAAACCTTAACATTCCCGACCCTTTCTCCAAACTCCTGCTTTCGTACCTGACCAATAGATCGGTCAGGGTGAAAGTGGGTAAAAACCTCTCAGACCCTTTCCAACCCACTGCAGGCGTTTCGCAAGGTTCTGCTTTAGCCCCCATCCTTTACACCATATTTGCTTCAGATATCCCTCAAGTTACCCAACCCGGAGTAGTCGTTGCGCAGTTTGCAGATGACACCGCCTTCTGGTCGGTTAATCGGAACAGCGAAACGGCCTCCAACCGCATATCCAAAACCCTTCGGAACTTTTCCAACTGGGCCAACCGGTGGAGAGTCTCCGTTAACCCCTCAAAACCCAAGCAATCCTTTTCCGCCACCCTAATTACGTAGATGACAAATTCCCAAACCTATCCTCTAGAAATGTCTCCCTCACCATTAACCAAGAAAGAATCCCCCTGCAAGACCAAATCACATACCTAGGAATCCTATTCACCAGAACACTTAATTGGCTCCCCGATGTTAGGAAAACACTTAACAGAATTAGAAACCGTGCAAACCTACTGGGCGCCCTCCGGGGTCGAATCAGAGGTTGTCACCCCAAAACACTCAACACACATACAAAACTTACATCCGCCCTGTTATGGATTTCCGAACACCAATATACACAAACATTAACCCTAACCACCTTTCCTCTATAGCATCCTGTGAACGCCGAATATTTAGACGTATACACGGGCTACCCTTCAGGTACCCAAGCAACCTCACAACACAACACGCAAACATACCACCAATCACAAACAGAATCCAAACACTTCAGAAAAACTTTACACACAAAAGGATTTTCGGCGATACCATCCCTACCAAAGAAATCATCACAACTTCCTACACCTACCAACCTCCCAAATTCCCCCGTAAAAAACCCAAACTTAAATTCAAACACCCCCCGCGATCTTAACCCATTTATTAGACGACATCCCAGAGGATATAGAAGAGACCCTCGATAACATTCCTTATGCACTCCGCATCCCACCATCAACTGGATAACGACCACGCAAGGATACCGGCTAACGAATCTTTTACACCCCTCACCACACTCAACCACATGCACACCTAAATCTAAATACTCACAACATTAATAAATCAGACCTTCAAACTTTTTTTTTACACCAAATAAACCCTCAACAAATAATTTTCTTTTTTTTTACACACCAAAATAATAAACTCATGATTTTAAACCACACAATTACAAAAACATCGCAACACCAACAATAATGGAATGACCAGGGCTGAAGAGGAGGAATCCTGAACAGTCTACGAATAAGCATATAAGCATAAAACATAAGCATACTAACCAAAAGCATGAGCATACTAACCTAAAAAAAAAAAAAAAAAAAAAAAAAAAAAACCATATCGGCAGTCGAACATTGCGCTTCGACCCAAACGAGCTGTAGTTGTAATAGTCTTCAATCTACCTAGCGGGCCGCTGAGACTGGCGGTTTGGCTTCAGCTCTCATCACTTCCTTCGGGTGTGGTAACTTAGTTTGCTACCCCAAAAGGCCATCCGAGTCATCACTCCACAACACTTTCTTCGGGTTCAGTAATTCGGTTGCTAACCCCAAAGGCCATCCGCATCGCCATCCGCACAACACTTCCTTCGGGTGTAGTAATCCAGGTTACTACCCCAAAGGCCATCCGATTCGCCGCCACCAGGAGTAGGCAGGTTGAGACCTGGTGCGACCCGACGGCGAGTATCGTATTCGTAGTGGTTTCCATAGACATTATTAGTTATTAGTTCGCACGGACGATTGACTTAGTTAGGGTTTGTATTATCATTCTTGTATTATATTGTTCTTTAGTTTAATTAGGACTTGCATTATATTCGTTCATTATTAGCATAGGGATTTGTATTATATTCGTTACTATTAGCGTAGGGATTGTTCATAATTAGTTAGGGCTTGTTTTATATTGTTGTAATACTTATTTAATTCATCTGTACTTGTAGCTATTGTTCATTTGTCAGTATTTATCAACAACCATTGCGGTTGTTTATTTTCAATACACCACTACTCTTGTCTTGTGTTTTACCATAGTATTTGTGCTGTATTTTATGAACCACCTAGTGATAGAACGATTATTAGACTTATAGTGTTTCTTGGTGTACAAACTAAAGGCAGTGTTGTGTTTTTGTTTATTCGGAGTGCGCGTCCGTGTAACAGTACCATATTCTAAGGTTTCTAATAACGTCAAAGTAATGGCTCTCTTAGAACAATTTTGTATATCATGACGCCAAAACGATTGCGTTTCCTTTAAAGTCTATTGCAACTCATTTTTGAGTCTATAAAGGGAAGGGGGTCTAAGCAGATTACAGTAAAATAAATGTTCTCAAATTCAGTTTATATCGTGAGTTTATTTGAAGATGAACGGTCGAAGTGCAAGAGTGAAGAAAATAATAATGTTAGCTACAGGTAAATCATTTCATTATATACTAAAACATACACGATACCGGACGTCAAAATGATTTCAATAGTAGGTACATACATAAAACTCAACATTTAAAAATTACATCATTATGGCGTCGCTCTGGTTAAAATAATAAAAATATCCTTTCATACTTACAAGAGTAATGTAATAGCAATAATTTTTACCTTCTAACCTACGTATACCTACATATAAGTAAGTATAGAAAGTTGTGTAATTGGGACGTTCTGTCAAACTTTGAATCTCATATTTTGTTGATACTTTGCCATTTAGTTATATTTTTAAGCGTATAACAAAGGATTTTGCAAAATTTCAAGTATTTTGCAAGATGTTAATTAAGATTTTTTTCTTCAATTATTATTTAGGAATCTATTGATGCTAGAAGGAAATGTTTCATATGAAAGTTGTAGTAAAATATTGAATTTTA
>JARFJB010000016.1:242500-305042 GCA_036346205.1 Vesta saturnalis | reverse complement strand
CACAGACAGACACAGACAACAGACAGACACAACAGAAACAGACAGACACAGACAGATACAGACAGACACAGACAGACACAGACAGACACAGGAAGACACAGACAGAAACAGACAGACACAGGCAGACACAGACAGACACAGATAGTAATGGCACTAGTGCTAGCAGCATTTACAGTAATAGCACGCGGCACAGATAATCAGACTTCCTGAAGGGTTTGCATTTGTTCTACTATTCTACTATTTCGTCTAAAGCAATGGAAATGAAATAGAGTATTAAAATCTACGGTAACCTAAAAAAATGGAAATGAAGATGAAACTTAAAATCTGCGGTAACCTAGGTTACTGTAGATTTTATCTTTCTTTTTTATTTCGTGTACGGACACGCACACGCAGATAGGTAATTTCACAAAATTTTGTTCAACATCTTAAACAATTTTGCTAGATGGTATTACTACTGATGAAGATAACTGTGTGTTATCGAAACGTTTAGATAGTATAATTGGAATATAAAAATACATCATAAAAAATCCATATAGGTACGCATTGTAAGTATGTGTAATAATGGTGAAAATTTACATTTTCGTGATTACGAATTGTTACAAACAAATTTCTAGCCTCTGACATTAATAGGCCGGAAGAATATTTTATATGATTTTGATATTAAAAAAAATAATAGTCTAATATGGCTTCTTGGATTTAAGAGCTATTTAATATGTTTAATAAACCTTTGTTCTTTTATGAAAAATATTTTCGGGTATCTCGTTTTTAACAAAACGTTATTAAAAACCGCCAGCCTGGGTTCCATTTCCGGGGTGGGTTTACGTTGCGCGTCCGCGTCTACCCATTGTAGAAAATAATCAAATTTAATTATTTATTATTTGAACGTATGTATCATGCCATACTATCTAAAAATTAAACCTGATTGTGTATACTTTAGGTACATAATTGTCTACACAGTATATGTTAGTAAATTGAAATGTTACTTGTGGCGATTCGCAAATTGAAATCTTTTTGAGGGCTATTTCTTTAGTTTGTTGTAAATTGAAACTGTGTTTTTAACTGTGACTATATTTTAAGTTGCTAATTTTACGACAATATTTTATGTTTGATAATAAATCATTGTAAAACCACAAAAGGTATAAGTTAATATAGTTTGTGGTTTGTCCAACCTACGTTTCCATATTGATGATAGGTTGGCTTTTGTAAATATAAAATACTATGCATTATTAATACCAGGAATTGCCCCTTTATGGGGCACATATTGTGGTATATGTCTTAGTAATTACCTTAGGAACAGAGATATTATAGATGCTATTATCGAAGCCATTGACAAGGGTACATTTTACAGCGCCGAGGGCATCTAACTTTATTATTAGTGACTTTTAATTTTATACGGGTATGATGCATTTAGACACGTGCTTTGCAAAAGTCCGCATATGGACATATACAGGTATATGTTTGTGAAGATTTTTACAGCATTATTTTAATTTGTAACGGTTAAGTTACTGCGTAGACGTAATAAAAGGTGATAAGTAGTAGTAGTAGCTTCCTTAGGGTGGCCATTGACACCCACAAATTACAGTCTGGGTTTGCAGTTCATCAAACATAAACAGGTTATGCAAATTCAAATTGCGGACGAATGTAACATTTGCATTATGCACAATAGCCGTGCCTCCCGTACAATTGTCTTATTTAGAATACCAGATTGCCTCTAAATTTTCTTATTTTGTGAAGCTTAGTTGCTTTCCGAATATTTTGTGTAAGTAATCTGTACCTTATTATCCCACAATGTTGCTACCGAAAAAGCTCGAATTCACAATTATGTTAAAAAATGAAGGGGATTGATTTATTTGTCGTGTTTAAATGTGAGCCGCTGAAGTGGGCACTGCTTAGGGTTACTCCCTATAAGTCACTGTTTCCCATATTTCATTCAAATTACGCACAGATGACCATCTACAATGTTATAAAATGTAAATGCGACCAATCTATCGCTGATAACCCTTACGAGTTCCCATATCGCGATGCTTCATTTACCTTCTATACCCCTTAATGGATTCTAGATAGCCACAGAAAGAATTATTTTTTCTATAGACAATAAAGATGTGAGATGACCGGGAGTCGAATGATATTTATGAGATGGAGATGTCGTTTTCGTAGTTTTTCGGAGTAGGGGGCGCATTTAATTGATTTATCAGGTGGAAACCTTCAGCACTTCTCCGCAGATACTTCACTATCCATCTGATGAAAGCGAACGCTTCCAAGCGCAGGGGCTGAATTATAGTTATGGTTATAGAGCGACCAAGAGCCACCAACATTTCCCAGATTACTTTATTATAGCGCCGCGTAGTACGGACACACTTACCTCTCCGACATATAAGATGATGGGCTATAACAACCCCTGTTGACAGTTGTTTCATGTTGTCTTCTCAATGCCGCAGTTGATTTAAGCAATACTTCGCTTTCCCTCGATTATTACTATTGCCATTCGGCTCTTTGTTCAATTCCTTTATTTCTTGTTTCTGATAACAGCATCGTGAATTTTCTCGTAAAAATTCATGTATTTGTATTGGTTCCAAACGCATTCTAGATGAACATTTAGCGCATACAAACATTTTACGATTATTAAATTTTCCCGTCAAGATGAACCCTACCCTACTAAACTTAAATTTCGGAATTAGATCAACTAATAGTTTTTTTTTGTCTTCAGTAATCTCACAAAATCAAAATCCGATTTTTATACTTTCTGTTTTATTTTTTGTGTTATATTCAAAAGTTCTTAACTACTATAGCAATTGATTTTAGTAGTAACGAAAAATCAAAATAAGCAAATGCACTAGGTTTTATTGCCCTTTGAATTTAATATTAGCAACGAGTTCTCTAGTGTAACACCTGCTGTTGTGTAAAAAAAAATTCAATAGGTAATCTAGTAATACGAATACACAGCTAAAAGAGCAAAAAATCGAGTCACTGAATGAAACATTATCGACTTGTATTTTTTATTATATTTTAGTGAAGCATTTCTTAACCAAAAAGGTTTTTTGCTCGGTTTTAAGGGGTCGGGTTTATGCTGAGATTATGAAGAGCGATCGCGTTAGCACTTTTAGCAGGTAAATTTCTCTTTAATTCATCACGTTAGTTTAAATGCAGGTTCATTTTCATCGAGTTTAGGATCAATGTGACTTTGTCAACTGCTGTATGCAAAATTTAGTTTTTTTTGTACATGTTATGTATTAAGGTAATTGCTACCAACGGCTAACCGTTATTTTTTATTAATATTTTAAATGCATACTAACAGTTAAAGGACTATATGTTAAATATCATGAATAGTCTAATTAGATGGTTTTGTTAATTTATACTTAGAACCACGAACCAGATAATTCATGCAAATGATGTTTTTTCAGCGTGTTTACCATGTTCAATTGTCGCCTGTTTGTAAATGGAAGTAGGTAAAAAATAGCAGCATTCTCATTATTTTTTTATGTGGAAGGCACAAGTTTAGCTTGAGCCATCTGTCGTTTATGGTTAGAAATTTGCAAATGTGAAAAATTTTTATATCTAATTAAAAATTGCAGGGATCAAATGTTTTTAGACTTTCCCTGTGTATAGTATGTTTAGCATAGTAAATCTAGAGTCATGAATTCAATATCCAAACAAAAGTAACTGTTTGGTAACCTTTTTGTAGTAAGTAGTAAACAGTTGTACGTGTATTAGGGATTTGTGGTGGAGAGGGTTTAAAATGGCAGTTTTCAGTATTTTATTGCACATATTTCAAAAAACTACATATGAGGTCTAGCTCAAATATTTAGATGTAAAACATATATTTACATCGATTTCTGTATAAAAATAGCTCTTTCCATTTTTGTGCTTGAGTTAACGTTTACGGGGGTATGCTCAAAACAGCTGGGTTAACTTTCGATGTAAGTAGTGCTGATATATAAACAAACAAATGGTGGGCGAAAATTTTTATTTTCCAGATTATTCGAACTTCGTTCTACGTAAGAAAAGAAGCATATGATGCCTTGAATTCAATTTATTCTCAGAACACTTTTACACTGGTCCACAATAAATCGTTTCCGGGATTTGGGTTTACGATAACAGGAAAAAGATTCTTCACAAATTGTGGTACTCCAGCACGCTCAAATATCTCAAAAACATGTTTATTATGCGTTTACAAATTTTAAACTTGGACCTTTACTTATTATTAGCGTGAAGGCTGAGATTCTACTTTTGATCCAAAAACAAACATGCCAAATTTTCTTTTCCTGCCAATGATCTTATTGGTCAAGCAACGTATATTCTCAAAATTTGTACCACCTCCAATAAAAAATATTTGAAACTTGGTTAATACCTGTTTCAATACGATTTTGCACAAGGTTAATTAATTAAAAAAGTGCATTGCCGAGATAAAATGTTTTTGGACTTTCTCTGTATAGTAGCTTTACTACAGTGAATATATGGTCGTAAGGTCAATATCTAAAAAAAGTACATCGCAAACTATTTGGTACTTTCTTGTACAAAGCAGCACGTGATTTAGGGCCGGATTTGTAGTGGAGATAGTTTAATTTTATTCCACATATTTAGAAAAGTACCTATGAGGCAAGGGCGTAGCCAGGATTTATAACAGGGGGGGGGGGGGGCAAACCATGGTCCATGGTCGTTCAAAATCTAAAATTTTAATATAAAAAGAAAAGGCAAATGAAAACAAAACTTTGAGATTTTAATTATACTTAAATTAAACTAATAACATTTTTCTTGGGTTTAAACTAAATTTATCCAAAACTTTCTTCACTATGCAGTCCTGATTTTCCTTCAAAAATTTTCGATGCACACTCATCAAACACAACCCAGTGAGTCTGTCATCACCCATTGTACTCCTGAGCCAGGTTTTTACCCTTCGAAGGGTACTGAACGATCTTTCCACGGTAGCAGTAGTGGATGGGAAAGCACTTAATATTAGCAGTGCGTGCCTTGTTGCAGGAAAAAACATTAGCTTCCTCCAAAAGTGCAGCCACTTCAATGTCCTTTAATTTGTCTTCTGCTAAATTCTTTTTCTTCCACATATTGTACCACAAATCTAATTCTGCAGAGACATCACCCAACTTATAAAATTCCATGAAAGATTCTGCATTATTTTTGAAATCTTTTGAAGCCATTTTGAGCATGCTTGAAGGATGAAGATAAGTTAAAGCAAAAGCAGGTGTATTTTCGTTGGAGAATCTAGCATCCAAAGACGAAGTTAAAGAATCAAGATAGGGGATGATTATTGACCGCTTCCAGTATTCAACTGCAGACTCAGATGGTGGATTACTTTCTGTGTACTTGCTTTTGAGTGACTCGTGGTACTGACAACTCAACCCCTACTTTCTCTGCGATATCAAGTGATTTTTAAATAATTCATAAGAAACATTTTCGACATCTTGTCGATCTTCTTTGATTACATCTAGAATATCATCAATATGTTTCTTCACCATAACCAAATCCATACTTTTACCTTGTAAAACGTTTACAACGGGTTCCAAAATTGCAGAGTATCTTGCAATTATGTTTAAGCCTAAGATGAATATTGGTTTAGTAACTGCACAGTGCAATTGGTAGGCAGATTTTCTTGTTGCATAGTTTCCTTCGACAGATAGATGTTCTAGTGCTTTAACAATGTCAGTGAAGCTTTCTGAAAATTTTTTATGCTCTTAATTTTTCCGACCATCTGGTCTCACAGAGCCTTGAAAGATTTAGAACCGATTTCCTACGGGCTGGCGATTCACGAAAGAAGGTTATTGTGTCTTTAACCGTTGCAATTGTGTTTCTTATTTCTGGTAGCTTGCTAGTATCATTGACCACAAGATTTAGTCTGTGGCTGGAGCAATGGAAAAATAAAGATTTAGCGTACTTTTTTAAGAATGGCCTGTACACCACCTTCTTTGCCGGCCATCGTGGAACACCGTCAAATCCGAATCCCACACAATTATCGGCGGAAAAATTATTATCTTCTAAAAACTTTGAATTGCGCTAGCGATTGTAGAAGCATCTTGACATTTTAACTCAATGTAGCCTACAAATTCCTCCCTGATTATTTTTGGCTTTCATCATAGAACCTTAATCCAATAGAAAGCTGCTCTTTTCCAGCGATATCTGCTGTTTCATCAGCCATTACAGCATAAGCTTTTGCCCGTTTACAGTCTTCGATTATTTTTTCTTTGATAACTTCACCACATAATTGTATGATCTCATTTTGAATTGTTGGTGAGGTATAGACTGCGTTTTTTTGACATTTATCCAAGTGGCTCTTTAGCTTCTCATCACCAGAGTCAATCTTCAAATTTAAAAGGTCAAAGAAAACTCCCTCATTTCCTTGTTTTCCTCTAAGCGGCAAATCATGAATTCCACAAAATATTATGCATGAAATAATTGCTGACAATATTTGTTTATTTTCTTCAATCGTCTTATGGTGCCCTATTTGCAACTGGACATCAACAGGAGCATTTTCAAGAAATGCTTTTGCAGCAGCTGTTGAAGATTTGTGGTAATTGCTGCCAACGTGCTTTCTACAATCTTCATGTATATCCTTAAACTTCATGTAAGGCCTTACCATAAATGACCCCAAAACTCCTTTAACTGTAGCAATTCTTGGCGGAAATAAAACACAATACAAACATAGAGCACCTTACAAACGACTTGAGTACACCAGCCATGGAGTATATCTAACCAGCGATGGTTAAATTGTCTTTTCAAGTGAATTGCATCAGAAGCAAAATCGTAATTGGATGGTGCAACCCAAGGGTTTGTCAACAATTCCTTCTTTTTTTCAGAAGGCAAGTTATTGGCACAACTAACATAACGACCAATGTCGTTTTCATGGTAGCCATCGCGTTCTTCAGTTTGTTTAGAGGTCCCAGTTCCAGAGACAGCTTCATGTAGATTTGAAGAACCACCTGAGCCTCCTTCAAAAATAGATTCCGATTTTGATGTTCCGACCATTTTATTTTCATCTTCATCACAATCATTGCTTCCACTTCCACTACTGTCATCATGAACTTTTTTACCTAAAATAATAACCTAATATCATTTTGTTCTTAGTCCCTAGTATAAAAATTAGTATAAAACAAAACTACCATGTAATGATAGCTTATAATGTGGATTTACTATATCCGATGTTAATATTTTTTCTTTAGATTAAAAACACAAAATGAAATTAATAGCACGTATAAAGTGCTGTTTGATCTTTAATATGTGAAAATTTCAAGTTTTTATGTTTAGTCCCATTTGAGATATCATTTGTCAAAATCGGTGCATTATTGTAATTTTTGTTATAATTAGAAGGCAAAAAGTCGGCATCATAATAATGAAAAATATATAAAATTATATTAATAATGCACAGAATCTTTTGCCAAAGCTAATAAAAATTGTTTCACAAAGATACAAACAAAGAGTAAAGAGCAATTGGCAATTTTGTAAAGGGCTGCAATTGAATTTTTTTCCAAACGTTGCGATACAAATAATTTTGAACAAAATTAACATCGGATATAACATATCTACATTATAAGCTATCATTACATGGTAGTTTTGTTTTATTTGGTGCTGGTCGAGCAACCAATTTTCAAATTTTGGACCATTTCTAATGGAATGACTTTAAAGTTTTAATTAGAAATTTAATTTTCTACTGAAATTATTTAACTTACCTTTTGTAACCAATTCTTATATCCATATTGTCTTTTCTGTGATTTCTGTCTCTTTATTCTGTGGTAAAACTATTGTTACGGATTTTCCCTCTTGTTTCTCAGGCAATAATTTAACACTGATAACTATTCACACCAACTTTATTTAAAACCAATAAAGTTAACAAAACAACACAAATATTCACTTTCTCAACACTTTTAACTATTCCGCTTTTAAATCTCGCGCCTCGCTTTCTATTCGCCGTATGCAACTTCGTATCCTGCACTATGTACTGTACTGTACTGTCTGTCTTCGCGCCGGATAGGCAATTTTATATACCCTTTTGAGCCTAGAAATTGGCAGAACATTCGCATCGCCGGTTCCCGTATATTCCTCACTTGTATCTCGATTTTCTCGAAGAAAACAGTGGCGTTTCGTTACACTATTAAATAGGATACTGTCGCTAGAAAAGAGCACTTACACACCAACTCAATAGTTGTTGCAAAAATATTGTCCTATGTTAGGATTTGGAGCAAGTTGTGTTTTAACCACTTGATAGTTTTGCACGAACTGCACTCGGGCGTGACATTTTTCCGTACACTGACGATCCCGAGTCTCGTTCAGGCAACTTTTGTTTTAACCTGTTTTAACTTGTTGGTGCAGGTCTTACGTACGTTATAAGAGTATTTATTTCGGATTCTGATGTGGGATTGTGTATTGAATGTTTCAAAATATTTCACACTAAAACTACTTTTGAGTAAATTTATTTTAATTAATTAATAGGATTAAAAATGTAGTTAAATGAAAACAAAAAAAGTGACAATTTTTTACCATTTTTCTCAAAATGTCCGACTGTTAAGTGGTTGAATCGAACACTGAAAATTGACGTATCCTGAGAGTAAATCGAACACTCGTTTTTATCCAATTCTGGTGTGGGACAATTCTGGTGTGCACCAATGCATTAAATGCATAGATCGAAAACGCTATTAATATACATTTAGCACTGTCAGTTTTTCAAACAGCTTTGTTTTTGCTGATGAAATATATTTTAGTGACAAGGGACACTCGAATAATTTTATTTATTAGAGCTTATTAATTAATTTTAAAGTGTTCACAAAAGTAACCAAACGACCACAACAACAAACAAAATATATAAAACAGATAACAAAAAAAATATGCAGAACAGAAAAACATGTATATTTTAGATTTAATTTTTTGTTTATTAAAATTTAAAAACTATTTAATTTATTTTTGCTCTTCCAGGGGGGGGGGCAGTTGTCCCTCCCTGCCCTTCGCTGGCTACGCCCATGCTATGAGATCTAGTCAAAATATTTAAATGTAATAAATTTATTTACATCACAGTACACTTCAATATCTTAAAAATATGTTTATACGAGTTTATGAATTTTAAAATATGAACCTTTATATATTATTAGAGCGAAATGACCCAAAAAACTAGCAACAAGCACTTCCAATAAAAAAATATTTGTAACTTGGTCAATACCCGTTTCAATACAATTTTGCACAAGTTTAATTAACTAAAAAAGCGCACTGCAGAGATATAATGTTTGGTACCTACCCTTCTTGTAGTAAGTGGTAAAAAGTTAGTCGGATTTATGGTGGAGAGGGTTTAAAATAGCAGTTTTCAATATTTTATTGCACATATTTCGAAAACTACCTAAAAAAATTACTTACATCAACTTCTGATTAAAATTAGCTCTTTCCATTTTTGTGATTGAGTTAACGGTTACTTGGATATAAGGACATAGTGCTGATATGTAAACAAACAGTGGGAGAAATATTATTTTTCAGATTATCCGAACTTCATTATAGGTAAGAAAAGACGGAAAAGATGCTTAAATTCTATTTATCCTCAGAACACTTTTACACTAGTTCACAACAAATCGTTTCTGGTATATAAGCTTACGATAACAGGAATAAAGTTTTAGGTAAATTGTGGCAGTCCAGTACGCTACGCTACCGTACTAGTGGAGTTGAGGTAACACGATCTGCTTAGCATTCGAGAGATAATAGGTTCGATTCCCGTTACCGTCTACCCTGTATGAGGTTTTTTCAGGGCTTTCATATACACATATGGCGACATGGTCACTCCGTATACGTAGTATTTCCGTTCTTTCCGATCCTATCCTGACCGCACCTATCGTTAATCCCACCATGCATACATACGTAATGTATGTATGATGGGAATCCATTACGCTATGATCCAATATTCCAAAAACATATTTATTACGAGTTTATGAATTTTAAACTATCCACCTTTAAATATTATTAGTGGGAAGGCTCAGTTTATACTTACTATTGCCTCAGAAAACAAGAAGGACAAAATTTTCGTTTTTTACCAATGATGTTATTGGTCAAACAACGTACATTTTCAAAATTTGTACGACCTGCAATAAAAAATATTTGAGATTTGGTCAATTCCTGTTTCGATACAATTTTGCACAAGGTTAATCAATTAAACAATTTCTTAATTACTCTACTTACACTACGTCTGATTACAGATTCATATTCTATGCAAAATGTACAAATGTTAACCGCGGAGATAGCGCCATACAAAAGGAATATATTTCTATTCATAAGAAAATGTTCTATATTCTATTCTGTTTTAATTTCCTTTTATAAAATTTAAAATTAAGCAAGTTATGCCTAAATATAGTTGTTTTGTTAGTTTATTACATTTTGTATGTGCATTTACTTTAATTTTAGTCACCTAACGATTTTGTCATGGTAGGATACTGAACTTTCAGGCTACATTTCATATTTGTTCCGAGTTACCAGCTTTCCGCCACAAGACGACAATATTCGCTATGGTAGTGATAGTGGCGTGCCCGTAGAACTATCCGAGGTCGACGCTGTAAAGATAAATATTCCGAAGTGAAATTGGTTGTACGCATAGGATACTTATACGGTATATCGACCCACCAGAAAAAAGATACCGCGCAATTGATAAATTGTGAGCAACCTTTACGGGTTATGACAAACGGATCTTTGCAATATGCGGACGTGGTGTTATTTTAGCTACAAAACATCGATGTTCTCCAAAAACTTATGAGTGCTCATAACAATAGCCCTTATTCAAGTATAAGGATGGTGCCTGCAGAACTTTATGCTTGCGGAGTCAAAAGATGTGGTTTTTCGCTTGCACACTGGATGCTTGTGATGACACGGAAATTTGAAAACATTCAGATTAATATAAAGACGGATGTGGGTGAGGTGATGCCATTCGAGTTTGGAACGGCACGTTTGAAACTGCACTTTAAGAAAGTGCAATAGTTTGTCCTTATCCATAATATTGTATGAATCAGGCCGATAACGATATCAGCCCCATTTACAGAGGCGTACCACATTATCGTAGACATGGTTAAGCCGTATAGTTAGAAATATAATACCGTTATTCAAGTCTGGTGTAAAGGTTATTGAAAAAGAAGCACCAAGGATAGGGACATCCTTGATGACGACATAAAAGATCGCCCTATAAAAGAGTCGTTTCAAGAAAAAATTCACAAGACAGATCAAAATTTTAAACATAAAGCTAACACGAAAATCGATAAAATGATAGAGGGTTCAGGCTCTAAAAGAGTATAACTACCCGATAATAATCAGTCTCTGTTGAGAGCTGCTAAGAAGAAAACTGATACCGATGATATATTTGCAAAAGTGGCCGGAAGTGGAAACGATTACATAAATCTTTATCAGACCATTTTGTACGACTAAAGTTCTAAAACAAGAAGATACAGATCTTATTGAGACGTATATTGGAGCACCAGTAAATAACCGAAAGCATTCACTATTTTCACAAGTGCAGTTTTACTTAAATCAGAAGATGATGTCGCAACCTTATGTATACTGCTCATATATCGAGAAATTATTAAACTATGGAAAGGAACCCAATACTTCACATGTGAGTTGCACCATATGACACAATGATACATCCAGACATCAAGACTAATTCTTTTAAATAAGTTTTTCACTACGTATTTAAATAGAAATGACGATTACTGTAGAGTGCTCGTTTTTTTTTAAATTTTACTGAGATAAGTAAAAAAGAGTGTGTAGTACATTCGCGTTTTAATCACGACTTAGGGTGAATGTAGAGCATGATTCTTATCTGAAAACTGTTTCAGTCAGAAAAAAGATGCAAGTCTAAGATGTTGATTTTAAATCAGTTTCTGGATAAGAACCTTGAATACGATGCAATGTACACCAAAGGTATCTTAGATATACACCCGAGATGCAGATTTCAAGCTAAAAACTACCCCTGTCGAAAGCACCTAGATACGAATGAAACACCTAACGAATCATCCATCTGCATATGTCGAAGGAACCTAGATACGTATGCAGCCCTAAATCAAACATGTATCTGTGAAATCACAAAGATACAGATGCAAATCTCGGAAAACAGATCAATTTGGGAAAATCTACGCTAGTCAATGTGTTGCATTAATTTTATTTGGGACCTTTGATATAGAAACATGTTTCAACCCTTACGGCTGCAACCTTCAATACGAGACTCTGATCAATCTACACCTTGCAATTTTTAGCGTTAAATTTTAATTAAACTCTAATCCGCGAATTAAAAATCTGCAAACATCAATAAACCATTATGGGTAATTCCAAAAAGGGAAAGGGAAAATTCCAATAGTCGTAATTGGAAATTCCAGAAAATCATTAAAAATGCAATTATGTGAAAGGCATAGTGGGGGAAGGGATACTACATTCAGCGCCCTCCTATGAAATACAGTTGGTATCAAAAGATTGTCAGGCGGTTAAAGAGTAGAATCGGTGCAAAATTATTTGGTAACTAGGAATTTCACTAAGGTGGTGTTCATCTGTCGTTAGACGAGGGAAAGATGTTTTGGAAATAGTTTGGTTGGTACGTGTTGCAAAAGATGAAATCATTAACATTTTCACAAGTGAGAAGTTTTCCTCTGATGACTTTGTTTGTTTGTTTTCGGAAGTGTTTTTGAGTTCTTGAGAAGGTTGTTTAATCACAACTATAACCAAAATTAAGAGGACACCTTCCAGAACGTTTTTGTATGATAAAAGTCAGTGTGATTTGGCTTCCCCTCATGTTCTTGAATTTTTGATAGATAAATAAAACGCAATATCTTTGTAATTGTATACAAGGCAAATTACTGTAAAGAAAAATTAGGTTGAATGTGCCCTGATTTGCAGCTATTTTATAGATATTGAACATTTCTTTCAAATGAATTGTGGCTGCGTAGACAGTAGTATAAGATATTTTAGAATTTTTATTCCAACTTTTGTTATAAGCAATATATCTCGGATAAAGCCATAAGATTTTAGCTTCAAATATGTATATTTTTAAATGCGTGGCAATGAAATATGAGTTTAATGATTTTAACTCGAATTTTTTTAGTTGTTAAGTATGTGCGTTTTGTAATGTCATAAATTTGGAAGAAATTCTTTTATTTTTGATATCTGTAGTATATAAATAATTCGTAACTGTTTGCGTTGTTGTTCAATTTTCATTGTGGTGAGGTTCAAACCAGGCGTAAGAAAAAAACAAGGCATTATTTCATTTACGATGTGTAAGTTAACAGTAGAAATATATACACCTTAATTGACTAGAAGAATGCTCAGTAGAAAGGGTCGTAGTACTAAACAACACGTGAAAAAGAAACTAAAATTATCAAACGTAAAGCTGTGACACAAAACTTCCCACTCTAAAACTTACCCTTCGTAAATAAAATATGTTATACGCGCTTTGAACCTGAATTACCATGAAAATTAAACTACAAAGTAAACTGCTACTAAATAGTATCGTACAATGCATAGCTACATGCTCGTACACGCACTCGTTCCCGTGCGCGCGCTCACCTCATAACCTGATGCGCACTCGCACACGCTCACACACTCGTATCCGCACGCACACGCACACACACCACCGCGCACCACGCGCACGCGCACGCCCACGCCCACGCACACACACACACACCCACACACACACAAACCACACAACACACACACACACACACACACACACACACACACACACACACCCACACACGCGCACGCGCACACGCTCACGCGCACGCACGCGCAGCGCTCACGCGCACGCGCTACCGCAGCGCACGCACACGACACGCACACGCACACGACACGACACGCACACACGCACACGCACACGCACACACGCACACACGACACACGCACACACACACGCACACACGACACACACGCACACACGCACACACGACACAGCACACACGCACACGCACACGACACACGCACACACGCACACACGACACACGCACACGCACACACGACACACACACACAACACACACACACACACACACACACACACCACACACACACACACACACACACACACACACACCTTGTACCTAATTCCGTGTTTCATAAAGAGGATATGCAAACATATTACCTTTGCATTTTTTCGAGATTTCAGTCTACTACACCCCCAAACCTATCCATCCAATCGAGATTTTACGTCGTACTCGATGGAGACTTCTCGTGATAAAGAACAAAAATGTATCTCAGGATCGGTATTACATGCCACTTTATTCTTCCTTTACACCAACAATTTAATCTCTTTCTCTTACAAATCCCATTTATAACGAATTAGTTGAGGATGTAACATAAAACCTTCGCCTACACCCATTAAAGACATGACAACCAACATAATATTTCTATTTAGGACAAATATAAATATACAGGGTGTATACAGATTGGCGCAAAGCTCCAGGTACCATTCTAAGTCGAAAACCTTACTACTAGAATGATGTACCATGGCT
The DNA here is from genome assembly GCA_036346205.1 of Vesta saturnalis. Classification (NCBI taxonomy): domain Eukaryota; kingdom Metazoa; phylum Arthropoda; class Insecta; order Coleoptera; family Lampyridae; genus Vesta; species Vesta saturnalis. Next base: position 290,587 of record JARFJB010000016.1, on the reverse strand, counting down.
CCCCTGCCTTCACGAGGTTCTCAAGTCCTCAAAGTTTAGTTTTGAAATAAGCATTATTAGTTAATGATTTGTTGACTAAAAGATTACAACTTGAAACAAAACAATTTAAGATCTCAAGTCTAGCCATCTGCTAACCAACGAGTACAATGACGAAAATTTAGTTTTGACAACCACAAAGTTGTATCCTAAGCTACCATGCTTTCATTATCAACACAATGTGTGGAATGGATTCATTGTTACCAAATGTACGCTTGTTGCAAGTGGTTCGTGGGGGCACTGAAAGTATTTATTGTACGGCATTCTTGTATTAAGGTTTTTGACTTGTAGAAGAAATACTTGGAGCTATTGTGCCAATTTGAATATACCCTGTATATCTACCATCAAAAAGATAAACTATTCATATAGTTATTCCCAATAATATAAACAATAAATAGATAAATAATAATATAACAGTAATCCTTCATTATTGAAATAGTCATTACGTTTTCATATAACTTCAACATACAAGCTTATTCTCATTTATGTATTGATAGTTGCCTACTCAAGCAAACATGAATTATGCAATTTTCACGCTTAAATATTTCTAGGCCAAGTCCATATGATATCAATTGGGTATTTAGTAAAATTTTCCACTTCTGTCACATGATTAGGCACTTATATTCTCAATTTGGATGTTTAAAGATTGATTTTAACAATCTCCTATTAAGGGTTCAATCAATACATTGGTTTTTAGTTTGGTGCAATTTAACTAATTACATGATGTTAAATTGTGTGAGATCAATATTTTCCCTATGGTATCTAAAAAATGGAACATTTTATGTATATAAAACGTTGCCTCATACGGAGCTAGTGGGCTTGTGATAACACGACCTGCTTTCATTCCGGAGGTAATGGGTTCGATTCTCGTTACCGTCTAAACTGTATGAGGTTTTTGCACGGGTTTTTCCTCATACACATATAACGGTATAGTCACTGCGTATACGCACATCATGTGCGGCTATTTAGGCGAATGCTGGGGTAGTATGTTCCCCTCAGAACCCTAACTCCGTTCCTTCCCAACCTATCCTCTCGCACTTAATGTATGTATGTTGGGAATCCGTGACTGTGACTGAAGGAGCATGGAAAGCTTAAGCAGCCCGCGTCCTCCTTCGGGAGGAAATGAAACACATTGTCTTTTCCTTTCTTTACCTCAAGGTAATGTACATAGGTGAGTTTTTTCGTCAGATAGTTTATCTACATAATTCTTTATTATTTTTGTAGGAGTTTTTGATATATTAGATGTATAATAAATCATCAAGTTTGTATAATGAAATACAACTTGAACTGTACATATGAAAGTGAAGGTATTTACGAAATACCATAAATTAATTTGTATATATTTTTCTACACAACATACAATCTTGGGGGAATATTTTAGAAAACAAACTAGTAACATCAAAACTTACAAGTATATTATGCAGTGGTAAGTTTATGTTTTGTAGTTTATTCAGTAGTTATGTTTTGATTTGTACTTTAAATTGTTATTTATTATATGATTTAGTTTATTTTGATAAGATATGATTAGGTGTTTGGACATAGGCAACTACTGATGTAATCGGCATATTTGCTTTGTGGATTAAAAACTCACAAATGTCGGGATATTTGAGATTAAATGTGTTGGGGACGTAAAGGGTACACCGTCACTTGTACCGATTGTAGACTGGTCGTTGTACCCCGTGAGTAATTGAAATAGTGGTATCTAACTTAATACTGTTTATTAAGTTTAATATCGCTATTTATAGTAATTATTCCACTGTCCTATTTACAAAAAATAAACAATTGCAATTTTATGTGGCGTGTAAATTCCACTATATTGAGCTACATTGAGTTCTTGATACTATTGACATACTGCTTTCTAATGTATATGTTATCTCACCACTACGTTTAGAAAAGGCCAATTTTTGTTAAAGTTATAATAAATACCAGTAGTAAGGAGACATCTTAACTTTCACTTTTTGACCTTGAGAAATTTCAAGGTCGTCCACGTGTTTATATTTTGGCCTTGAGATCGACCTCGGGTTTGGCGTTGGAGTTAGTCTAGATTGACCACGTACTTGGCTTTGCGCTGGGGATTTGTGTTCTACTAAAGGATCCTAATCTTGTAAGACAGCAACTTGTTCTTGGACTTCGCCCCCTGTCATAAAAATTGTATTTTAATAAGAGACCCTAGTCTCGTTAGGCATGTATAGATGTCGTAAGACTAAAAATTAAATATGGATGAAAATGATCAAATCGTATTATTGATATTTTATAGAAGCAGATGGACTTGGTATTTTTTAAGTTAACATGTGTTTTATATCTGTTAAAATTATTACCGGTAGCGAAAGACTAAAAATTAAATATGAATGAAAATGATTAAACCGTATTATTAATAGAAGCAGATAGCCTTGGTGTTTTTTGAAAGCTACTATTTATGTCTATCTAACATGAAGTTTAAATATCATTCTGCCGGGGATAAAATGTTTATGTTTTTACAATGTGGTTTATTTTTCGTAACGCATTTATTATAAAAGAGATTGCATAATTGTTATTAAAATTATTACATTTCTTTTAAGTTCCACTTGTAGAAGAACTATCAATTAAAAGTAAATATCAAAGGTCGACTGTTAAATTGTATATACGAATTTACAATATACTTATTTTACCTTGAGAAAAAGTCGCCTTCGTCATTATACATATAAATGAGTAATTAAGTTGCCAGTGCGCTTTACAAAACATGCTTTAAATGATTTTCACGTTGAGAATATTAAAATTATATGTACAAGGTTTAAGCAGAAATAAAATGCATTAAATCGTTACACATATGTATTCTAGATTGTCTACGTTTCATTGTGTACTCCGTTTAACAGTGCTATATCAATTACACGTAAATACTGAAGGTCGATTGTTAAATATATATATATATATATATATATATATATATATATATATATATACGAATTTACAATATACTTATTTTACCTTGAGAAATAGTCACCTTCAGCATTATACATATAAATGAGTAATTAACTTGCCGGTTTGCTTTACGTTAATTAAATGGTTACACACATATGCATTATAGATTGTTTACTTTTCATTGTGTACTCCTTTTAATAGTGTTCTCAATTATCATTTAAAAGTAAATATTGAATTTCGACTGTTAAAATTATATGTACAAGGTTTAAGCAGAACATCAAACAGCATTAATACGCTAATTAAATGGTTACACACATATGCATTATGGATTGTTTACGTTTCTTTGTGTACTCCTTTTAATAGTGTTATCAATGAAAGGTAAATATTGAAGGCCGACTGTTAAAATTATATATACATGGTTTAAGCAGAAAATGAAATACAATTAATACGCTAATTAAAATGGATACATTGTAATATAGATTGTTTTACGCTTTATTGTATGTTTTAGTTCACGGCTGACGTTTTAAAATCAATTGTATTGCTTTTAGCTCCCAGATTAAATTACGTAAACTTGATTATTGATATGGAATGTCATACATGCTTTAAAACAGTAAAATATGTTCATAGCCATAAACTTATAATACCGATTAAAAGTAACCACTTTTTATTTATATAGATCAGGGTTGCAAAAAGATGCCACGTCTAACAGTAAATTATCGAAAACATCCCAAATCTTATAAGTTAGCATTAGGTACCCTTATTAGAATACTATTTATCATTAAGGGGGCGACGACAAGGGGCGCAGGCCACAACCCAAGTACTTGACTTATGGGATAGAATTGGGGCTCCCTTATTAGAGTACTATTTCCAGCAAGCCATGGGGGCCATGACAAGGGGACGAAAACCCGAGAGCAAGTTCCTATATCTGGCTTACTTGATTAACATTTAAAAATTCAAGGGTTGACCGTTTCTATAAAATATCACTAATACAGGGTCATTTCAAATACCTTGTAACTTATATATGTGCTTAATATTAGTGATTCGCTAAATTAGTAACAATAGAAACTATCTCAAGGTAAAATAAAAAACGTACTACTGACTCGAAATCGGATAAAGATAAATTCAAGAAGATGAATACTGTACAGCTTCTGAAAACGAGGAAGAAGGTTTGAAAGCGAGTGTAGTATCTCCAGGGGTCGTGCTGAAAACAGCTATTTTAAGAATAATCTCACATCTATGTAATAATAATAAGTAAAGACTATATTATCCTTTGTATGTAAAGTGTAACCATCATCGAGTGAGCATTATTATTATTATGAACCAAAATCAACGATATAAGATGTTTTACCTGTTAATAATAATATAATCGTTCAAGATGAAGACGATGAGATGAACGAGATAAATGTATCTCGAAGTCTAGATGCTGAGAGTGATCTTCTCTATGAAGATCCAGGTAGGTTAAATTACGTTGCTGTTGATTTTGAAAATAAGGGAAGTGCACCCACCCCAAAAAACTTGACTGCTGCTGAAAATGTCTTCACACTAATATTCAACATAGGAAATTGTGAATTACCCAGATTTGGGATGTTTTTGATAATTTACTGTTAGACATGTTACCTTTTTGCAACCCTGATCTATATAAATAAAAAGTAGTTACTTTTAATCGGTATTATAAGTTTATGGCTATGAACATGTTTTACTGTTTTAAAGCATGTATGACATTCCATATCAATAATCAATTTTACGTAAATTAATCTGGGCGCTAAAAGTAATACAACTGATTTTAAAACATCAGCCCTAAACTAAAACACACGGTGAAGCGTAAAACAATCTATAATACTGTGTATCCATTTTAATTAGCGTATTAATGTATTTTATGTTCTGCTTAAACCATGTACATATAATTTTAATAGTCAACCTTTAATATTTACTTTTCATTGATAACACTATTAAAATGAGTACACAATGAAACGTAAACAATCTATAATGCATATGTGCGTAACCATTTAATTAACGTATTAAGGCGGTTGATTCTCTGGTTAAACCTTGCACATAATACATAATGAAACGTAAACAATCTATAATGCATATGTGTGTAAGCAATTAATTAACGTATTAAGGCATTTGGTTCTCTGCTTAAACCTTGTAGATATAATTTTAACAGTTGACCAATATTTACTTTTAATCTATAATTGATAGGACTATTTAAAGGAGTACATAATGAAACGTAAACACTCTGTAATGCATGTGTGTATAATTTTTTAATGCATTTTATATTATATAATTTTAACATTCTCAAGGTGAAAATGATTTAAAGCATGTTTTGTAAAGCAAACCGGCAAAGTTAATTACTCATTTATACGTATAATGTTAAAGGTGACTTTTTCTCAAGGTAAAATAAGTATATTGTAAATTCGTATATACAATTTAACAGTCGACCTTTAATATTTACTTTTAATTGATAGTTGATAGCACTATTAAAAGGAGTACACAATGAAACGTAAACAATCTATAATGCATATGTGTGTAACCATTTAGTGCATTTTATTTCTGCTTAAACCTGAAGGTCACAACCTACAAATGGAGCTTAAAAGAAATGTAATAATTTTAATAACAATTATACAATCTCTTTTACAATAAATGCGTTACGAAAACTAAACCACATTGTAAAAACAAAAACATTTTATCCCCGGTAGAATGATATTTAAAGTTCATGTTAGATAGACATAAACACTAGCTTTCAAAAAAAAACAAAGGCCATCTGCTTCTATTAATAATACGCTTTAATCATTTTCATTCATATTTAATTTTAGTCTTACGCCACCTGTAATAATTTTAATAACAATTATGCAATCTCTTTTTAATAAACGCATTACGAAAAATAAACCACATTGTAAAAACAAAAACATTTATCCCCGGAAGAATGATATTTAAACTTCATGTTAGATAGACATAAACACTAGCTTTAAAAAAAACACCAAGGCCATCTGCTTCTATTAATAGTCATTTTCATTCATATTTAATTATTAGTCTTAGCCACCTGTAATAATTCTAATAGACATAAAATACATGTTACATTAAAAATTACCAAGTCCATCTGCTTCTATAAAATATCAATAATACGATTTAATCATTTTCATCTATATTTAATTTTTAGTCTGACATCTATACATGCCTTACGAGACTAGGGTCTTTTATTAAAATACAATTTTTATGACAGGGGGCGAAGCCCAAGAACAAGTTCCTGTCTTACAAGACTAGGATCCTTTATTAGAATACAAATTCCCAGCGCAAGGCCACCTCCGTGGTCAACCTAGACTAACTCCAACGCCAAACCCGAGGTCGATCTCAAGGCTAAAATACGCCCCACAAGTGGGCGACCTTGGAATTTCCCAAGTTCAAAAAGTGAAAGTTCAGGTGTTTCCTTACTACTCAACACTTGAATCATACTTCTCCCGCAAGGTTGAATAAATAATCTCTAGCGAAATCTACAATCTACATCAACGTCACACTATCTATTACCTTTTTTTAATTAACTCAAAAATGATAACTTATCATCAACTGTATCTCCTTAAGCAGAAGTCTTGTGACATATTAACACACTTTACGATTATTTCAATTCTGAACTCGTGTAATAGCTATATTCATGTTTGACGAAAACTGTTAACTTTCTTTACGAAGCGCGCAAAGATCTGCTGGAAGACCTCAAATTTCACTGTTTCATTTTTCAAATATAAAGATAATTTCTGACTTATGGAATACAGAAAATTGTTTGCTTCCTTTCACCACATGTTTGTTTTTCATTAAAATTGCTTGTAGCTTAAGTCATTGTTGTTTATAGTAAAATAGCTTTCTGTCCCACTGCAACTGTTTCTAATTACAGAGTGCGGCAAATAAATAGATTTTCACATATTTAAATTGAGTTCCTGACATCTCACTTTGACCAAAGTAATAATCTATAAACCAGAACCCCCGCATTATCAATTACATATATTTTGCTTTTCTTTATTCATTGCTTGACGTTCATTCATCGGAATGTGAGATCGGACCTCCGTGAATCAAATTAGGTAATTAAACGTAATCCAAAATGGGATAAAATCGTATCTACTTTTTTAAAATTATGTACAGATATTTACGTTATTCAAATTTTGATATTTCTTGACGTTCTTATCTTAAATTACTATTACTGATTATGTAAATACAAACAATATTTACATTTTGAAAACTTAAAATATATGTAATTTCTCTTAGCTTAAATTACTAGACAAGTACTAATGTTAATTAAATTCAACTTGTAGTTATGATCTCGGCTAATGTATGAATATAGATCTTGATCAAAATTGTAATCATTTATATCTCTCGAACTTATGTTGTGTGGGCAAGCCTAGCATTTTTGACCACAAAGGTTTATTATCAAGCTTGGTCTGGCGCTCGTTAATACTCATTTAAAGATAAGTTATCACAATGCAGAGCGTACTTATTCTTGTAGTGTTTATAGTTAGTCGAGCATTACAATCACCTCACTTTATATCGAAACAACCCCTTTATATGTATCAAATCGGCGTTCACACAATTTACACCTACGATTCTTTATACCGGGTGTCCACTCCCAAAGTCGAATATAGGCAATCAACATTTGTATTCAATTCGTAGGCTTTTGGCAATTATTTCTATAATACAGCAATACATAAATATGATGTGTGGTATACAGTAAAACAGTATTTGCACAAGCCTACATCACATACCTGACAAATGGTCTTGGTTCTACGCTCCTTTCTAATTGTTGAACATTCTTTTTGAAGCTTCATTAGGCATTTCGCTACATTCTTCATAAGTTTAGCCTTTTTAGAAGGTCTACCCCTACTTCTACGCCGTAGTTCAGTTTAGTTGCTTTTTCTCCATTATCAATAAGATGTTCTGATAATGAAAATAGAAAATCGAGTAGTGGAATCTTATTTTAACCATTATAAATTACCCCACTTATTTGGTTTGCAAGATCCACACCGCCCATTATTTCCTTGTAGGAAGCAATTGCAGTGGGACAAAGAATGTTAATCTTATTACCAACTTTATTATTTCGCTGTACAGTGGTAAGTTGCCCTCCATGACAGTTACTAAGAAGAATAATTTGTTTGGTATCCTGCCATATAGTCGCCATAGTATTTGACTGATTACATAACAATTCGCATTCACCCCTTTCCGTTTTTTTTGAGTGAACTTTTTAGGCATATTTTTTCTCGTAAGGATTGCTGTTCCAACGACTGGATAAGAAATATTGTCAATTAGATTTACTGAGGTAAAAAACCTATCAAAAGCCAAAGCAACATCCGGATGTTTATGCTTTTGCACAGTGTTTTTACTACTGTTTCTCCAACATTATCTTTGCCACAGTAAACATTTGCATCGTAGGTATCCTGTTTTAGCATCGCACTTGCACCACAATTTGATGCCCCTCTTGATCGTTTCAAATCAGATCGACCCTTGAACTTGACCATGCTTTCATCGATACTTTGTCTGGTACTGTCGGTTTGATGTTTTTGAGACGTGTACCTGAAACAGGACATGTGTTCTTCTACATAATATATCTTACTGCAGTCATCTGGTTTCTGAGGATTATTGAAATAGAGTTTAGACAAAAGAAACAAACATCTGTTTTTGGACATGGATTTCTTACGGATGGGCGATTGGACCAACAATGTCTAAGTTTAGGAACCTTATTGTAGTACATTACTAGAGAACAACCAATTGTTACCATTATTTCTCCCTCGACAGTGACAGTTTAAGATTTCATGTTATCTAGATTATATTTTTTATTCTCATGTTGGTGTAGTCTGCTATAAAAGTGAATAAACTACGAGGAAATAGTTTGGAAAATATTTCGATAGGAGATGTATTTACTTTTCTCGATGAATCAATAACACACGGTTTTTCAGAAGAAATCCTCAATCGAGGTTTATAATCATTTGTAATTTATGACCATATTACAGCGACCGGTTGTTTTTTGATTTTGTCAGTAGCAGTTGTTTCTTCCTCTGACTCAGTCTCTTCAGTATTTTGGCTCTCCTCATCAGAAACATTTGATGGCATATATGACTCATCACTATTGTGAAAAGGGTCTTGCTCCGAATCTTCAGACTGTTCAGACTCTGCCTCCATGTCATAGTCCGAGATATCGTCTAAGTTGTCAGCCAAATCTTGCAATTTAGCCTGCGTCAGTTTTGTCCCTGACATGCTAAAAAAACCAATGGGACATAAAACACCCTCCAAAAAACCCAATGGGCATATAGATCCCATATGATTCATAGTTCAAAGCCATAAATGGCATGTTACGTTTACAATAATATTTAACAATACTAATAATATACAAGTTTACCTAAATTCTTTCACAATAAAATTCGATTTTTATAGCAAAAATCACAAAAAAATGCAGCATACGTGTGACCGGTACATAGTCTACTAGTATACTGCGCACTTCAATGTTGCCACTTTTGCTTCAACATAGCGGGAAATATATCAGAGATGCTTAAAAACCCCGATAAAGCATAAATACATGTAAAATGGGACATATATAGCACAGGAAGGATTCACAAACAGTCGCTGTGGGGATGAAAGGGTTAAAGAGTTAGGTTATTATCCGTCATTAAATGCCATACTCTGAAAGATCTTCAAGATGATATGTAATACTGAACTTTGTTTCTGACCGAAATTCTGCGCACTGTTGTTTCGTCTGGACGTATTTTCATTTAATATAATGAATGTAAGTACATCTTGAAGGTTTATTTATTTATTTTATTACGTGTAGCGTTTTCTAAACTGACAACAATGTAACAACCATACATAATCTCAAGTATCACATCATTTTGACACACGTTTAATTAAAGAAATCTCGATACTTAATTACATCTATCCTGATTTAATCTATCTATACGAATTATTTAATTTCCACAATTAGAAATTAAATGTTTTTGTTTTAGTAAAATGTGCAATCAACAATAAAGTGATGGTTTTATTATTTTAACTAATTTATTTTGTTACCATTTTCAAGGTAACCAAGCACATTTTGTTCCAACGTAATTTCTTCATTACCTAGATTGCGGGATTGATTTCTTAGGCATAAAATCTTTATTACAGTAATCATTCCCTTACAATGTAACTTTTATTTAACACAAATACATATACATAATTAATGTATTTTGTGAGAAGTAGACCAAAATTGCAAATAGATTTTAGGTAAATACAGTACATGGTATGTGTTTGTTGAGATAATGTATGGGGATAAAAATCCCTATCTCCCCGTATATGAGACGCCCATGTAGGCGATCGCACATGGTAGATATTTATTAAAAGCCTCAAGACGCCCACTGTTTCTGAAGAACTCATTTAATACAACACAAGCTACTTGTGTTACTCCAGGATCTGGTTTTGACTGGCCATTCAATTTATTATTCAAGATACCTACTGTGTTTAGCTTACAGCTATATTTTTGACTCGACACATTAATTTAATATCTAATATTTACGTACCTTGTTTTAACCTTTACTTCTTTGTGCATCATTTTCAATTATAATGTAAAAATATTGAATTTATTGTTATGGATTTCTATTTATGGACATGTCACTAACAGTCTTTAAATAGTCTTCATTGTCGCTTATAGGTATAAAGTAAACGTAAAACATACTTTTAAAACTTAACAGTAGGAAAATCCTGTAATTCATTTTGATGGCGTTAGCAGAACGTAAAAAAGAAAGTTCTATACAAGGAAATCTTAAATTATACACTGTAAAGAAAACGTACAAATTGTCATTAATTCACAAATTTCAATCTAATCATGTTATGAGACATAGAGAACAAACTAGTAAACGGTGTAAACTGGATGTAGAACATCAATCGTGGAAAATTAATATTAAAGGCCTTTGCCGCAATCTTTGTTGTCCTTGCATTATTGACTCTTGTAACATTTTAAACATTACAATAACACTTGTAAAATTAAATAGGTATCAGCTGAAGTACAAAGACGGGAAAGCAATTGTATAGGTACTTATTCATCATAGTACTTTTTTTAAATTTATTATTATTGATCATGGGAACTTCAAAATAATTTGTGCGTATTTGTGATTCGTAAATTAACTTAAACATTCTAGAACGTATTCTATCGTAAGTAAATAAAATTGTTTGTATGAAAAAGTAAATCATTATTACACATATTTAAAATACTTACCTTTTCGATAACACTTATGGTTATTTTCGTCAGACGTAATACTACCTTTTTCAAAATTGTTTAAGACGTTGCAACAATTTTGCGAAATTTAAAAAACTGAAAGCGCAAACATAAGCCTGCTATTAATATTTTTTTTAAATAATTGTGGACCTGAACAGGCTAAATTTGGCCTATCGTGCTAAAGGGTGGATAGCGAATTGCCAAGAGATGCCTATGAACAACTACCCTAAATTTTGTCATATCATAGGTGAGAGGAAAACAGGAACTAGGGAGATCATTTCAGAGTTTAGAAGCCGTGTAGAAGAATGTGGATTGCGCCCGTTTGGTACGACAAATGGAGATCTGTACTGCATACAGACAATGAGAATGAGCGAACCGAGTATGTCTAGCAAAGGTAGCCCAAGATGGTATCAAAGAATGTAATTCAGCAGCGCAATAGCCATTGTAATACCGATAATACAAAGAAAGAACTGACGCGATTTCTTCTATGTTCAAGGGACTGTATGTCAGAAGTTAAGGACGGGTCATTTATAAGCCTAATCGCTCTCTTTTGAATACAATCAACGATATCGAGAGCGTATTGGGGAGCACCAACCCATAGGTGAGAATTATTTTCTAGATGAGGTCGAATTTGGGCCTTATACAGCAGAAAGAGTGGTCGGGAGGTAAAGTACTGCTTAGATCTATACAAAAAGCCTATTTTACGAGCAACTATTTTGGTAGCTGACAGAAGATGATCAACCTATGATAGATTTGAAGATACAGTCATTCCCAACAGAGTATTAGGGTCTAAAAACTTAAGATCTGAGCCATTCATACTTACAACAGGAAATGATCGATCTTTGGCAGACACAAGGCAACACTGAGTTTTGTTAGCGTTACATTTAACTAGATTATTGCTTCCCCATTCGAGAATACATTGAATGGCTTTGTTGATTGAATTTGCCATTTCAGTTTTAATGCCTTGAGACATAGAACGTTGATTACCATTATGAGTAGACTGAGATGAACTACAATGAAAAGTGCTGTCGTCAGCAAAGCAATGGATCGGATTAGTTGTTGAAGAAATAAGGTCATTTATGTACAGCAGGAAAAGTGTAGGTGCTATACCTGATCTCTGTGGCACGCCCGCGTTAATGTTAACTTCTTTTGAAAAACTGTCATCAACTACGACACGTATTCGTCTTTTATCAGGAAAACTAGATACCCAGTTGTTGAGCGTATCATTTAACCCAAACGGCAAGTAAAGACTAATTCCAAACTTGGTCAAATGCCTTTGAGATATCTAAAGCGACTACAACTGTTTCACCGGATTGTTCCAATGTATTATTCCAAACTTGGTCACATATGAAAGAAGATCACCTGTTGCTCGACTCTACCTAAACTCATATTGGTGGTGACTAAGGAGTTTGTTAGTTTCAAGGAACGAGAGCAGTTGCTGATTGATGGCTTTTTCCTTGCTTTTGGACAAAATGGAAGTGATGGCAATTGGTCGGTAGTTCGAGGAAGTTTTGAAGTCTTGAAAATTACTGACATTAGGAGACCTATAAATGCAACAGTAAAATTTCACAAATTTAGGACCAGAACGTTTATACCAAATCACGCCGATCTTTTTTTTCCAAGCAAGAAATCCTCTTGTACGCAATGCTGTCTTTGATATAGGCACATTCGCTTCCTTTATATCGAAAGTTAGAATGAAGATTGTATTGGATTGGGGATATTGCAAGTCGGATGAATCGGAGCTTACAGAGGAGACTTGTGTTTCAGACAGGTCAGGTTGCAATTGTTCAAGGTGTTGGTGAACAGCACTAAGATTAGACCTGTTACCGCGGATCAATAGTGGACCAGAAAGTTAGAACTTTCGATGACCGAGGTCGCTTGGGTTCTGCCCTTCCGGATATCCGAATGGGGCAGGGTTTTAAGTCCGGTATTTATTACCCTAGGAACCACTGCCATCCTTTTTGTAACTTAAATGTAACATTTTGATAAACGTATACATTTGGAATACAATTTTAGTAAAGAGTAACTATATCATTAATAAATTAAATATTGTTAAACTGCCTTGAAGATGACAAATCGGAACACCCTCTAACGGTCGAAGGCTAACAGTGAAAACTGTCATAACCAAAGAACAAATTTAACATATGTTATATTATATTGCTGCGGTAATTTAATATATAATTGGTAAAGCATCTACTTCAATGTCTAGGAAAAACACAGCAAAAAATCTAGACATACCACAAGCTAAAATTGAAATTAAGACGTACCATTATGCATTTATTTTTATATATAAGATACCAAAACCTATTTAAACGAAAATTTTCTTCTTGTCTATCGAAATTTTTAGGATATTTACATAATATCTTAATAGCTCCACATTTTAAACGAACATAAAAATGAGTTTGGCTTGACAATATTTCCATATTACCAAATTCAATGTCATGGTTTAAATTATTTAAGGCATGGTCAGCTAACACAGATTTGATTGACCTGATCTACAAAATCTCATATTTTCTTTACGTCTTGTATGAAAACTACGTTTTGTGGTGCCAACGTATACTTTTGCACATGAACAAGATAACTTATACACTCCGGAAGATGATAATGGGTTTGAAACATTATTAGGTGACCTTAAATGTTCTTTAATTTTTCTTGTAGGCTTAAAACAATCCTAATGCCATGATTAGTTAGGATTTTTTCAATTCTATCTATAACATTAGTTATAAAAGGAATTAAAGCAGTACCAACATTAAGAACTGGTTTTTCTTTATTTATGGTTATGTCTAGCAGGTGTAATAACATTACTAATATCAGTAAGTGAATATCCATTAGCTTGCAAGGATTTTGTTAAATATTTATATTCATCTTTCCAAAATTCGGGATCCCAAATTCGTTTTGCTCGATCCACTAAAGATTTAATTAAATCAAGTTTTTGGCGTGGATGGTGGTTTGATAATTTATGAATGTATCTATCAGAGTGTGTCGGCTTTCTGTAAACCTTAAATGATAGTGAATTATTAGCCTTATATATTAGTATGTCAAGAAATGGTAAACTTCCATTGGTTACCTTTTCCATGGTAAACTGGATGGTAGGATGTATTTCATTTATAAAAATGAAAAATCATGTATTGCTTCTTCTCCATGTCTCCAAATAACAAATGTGTCATCTACACATCTATACCAAACTAAAGGTTTTTAAGATGCATTTTGTGACGCTAATGTTTCAAATTTTTCAATGTAAAAATTAGCTATAACAGGATTAAGAGGACTACCCATTGCTACACCATCAAGTTGTTCATAAAGTTTATTGTTCCACTGAAAATAAGTCGTAGTAAGACAATGCTGAAAAAGAATGATTATATGCTTTGGAAAAATATAATCAATATATTCAATAGGGACTTTTGTAAAAAGTGAGACAACATCAAAACTGACCGTTATAGCACCCTAATGTTAGTGTAATTGGTTCTTCTACACACAGTCTTGCAAAAAATCTTACATTTCTATTACAACCTCATATAGGTAAAGCAACCCGATTATATAAAAAATTCTGCCCATTTTATTGAAAAAATGCATAATTTCAAAATTGAAGAGGGCGATATAATGGTCAGTTTTGATGTTGATTCACTTTTTAAAAAAAGTCCTATAAATGAAACTGTTGAATATATAGATCATATCTTTCCAAAAGACATAACCATTCCTTTCAGCACTGTTTTATTACAACTTATTTTCAATGGAACAATAAATGCTTTGAACAACTTGATAATGTAGCAAGGGATAGTCCTCTTAGTCCTATTATAAGTAATTTTACATGGAAACATTTTAAACATTAGCGTTACAAAATATACCTAAAAAACCTATAGCTTGGTATAGATATGTATATGACACATTTGTTATTTGGCGACATGGAGAAGAAGCACTGCATGAATTCTAACTTTTATAAATGGTGTACATCCTACCAAGCATGGAAAGAAAGCTAATGGAAGTTTACCATTTATTGACATAGTAACATCTAAAACTAATAATTCACTATCTTTTAAGGTTTACAGAAAACCAACACACTGATAATAAATCGGTGTAATTAAATCTTTAGTGGATCGAGCAAAACGAATTTATGATCCTGAATTTTTGAATATAAATATAAATAATGGTAAATAAATTCTTACAACCTAATGGATATTCACTTACTGATATTAATAATGTTATTACACCTGCTAGACATAACCATAAAAAAAGAATAAGCACTGCTTAATGTTGGTACTGCTTTTCTTGCTTTATAACTAATGTTACATGTAGAATTGCATAATGTTACATGTAGAATTGCAAAAATCCGGATTAATCATGGCATTAGAATCGTTTTTAAAAGTACAAGAAAAATTAAAGAAAATTTAAGGCCACCTGAAGATGCTTCAAACCCATTATCATCTTCTGGAGTGTGTAAACTATCTTGTTCGTGTTTAAAAGTGTAGATTACAAACACAAAACGTAGCTTTGATACAAGACGTAAACAACATATAAGATTTTGTAGGCCAAGCTGAGAAATCTGCGGTAGCTGCCCATGCGGTAAATAAGTTAAATCAATTCAATTTGATAATATGGAAATGTTGTTAAGACACGTTCATTATTACTTTTGCTAGTAGAAGTGGTACAGCTCCACCCCTCCACTTTTTTAATTATAACCGTTAAAAAATGCCCCGCCACTGGTTGGATTTTGCGAATTAACGAACTTGACCTAGATTTATGGCAAGGAATTGTTATACAGCCTCAGGCTGGGGACTGTGACTGGAAGGCAGTAGCGCATCCTTGGTTTCTGATTGGTCCGTTTACTTTTTCAATTACGATCCCCTAAAAATGCTCCGCCACTGGTTGTATTTTGTTGTTAACGGACTTACTCTTGATTTTATGGCGTGGCTTGTCGGTCATCTTGTCGGCAATTTCTCTAATTGTTATAGTGGAAAATTTGAAACAGTATTTTAAGAAGGGAATCATCATACTATTCTATAAGACAAGTATAGGCCTCCAGATCTTGTTCTCGGGTCTTCGCTTCTTGTCGGGATCTAGAGACTCCGCCCAGACTCCGTGCTCTGATCAATCAATCAAATCCTTCTCAATCAAATCAATGTCAATCCAATCAATCTCAATCAAATTAATCACAATCAAATCAATTTCAATCAAATCAATCTCAATCTAACAGATAAACAAATTTTTTACTTCAAATTGCAAAGCAATATAGAAATAAATTCAAGATAAAGTACTTAACGGTTTTCCCCAAGTCATTAATACAAAGTAATTGTTTTCTGGATTTACAAGTTATATCACCGCAATAACAACCTTTCACTTTCCATATACCAATAACGTGTTTAGAAAAACCCACTAATTACGTAAATATATAAAAGGCGCATTAACTTTTCGTAATTAGCTGGTTATGTAAACCCATTATGGTTGTTTTATTGTTATAGAAATTTTCTTGAGCGATAATATGCGATTTCACATCTGACCTTAAACAATAAAAAAATTTTCTAACATACTGATTTGATTTAAGTTACAGCTTGCAAATACCAATTTTAAATTCAAAAATACTGATTTGATTTAAGTTGCAACTTGCAAAAACTAACTTTTTTCAAAAATACTGGCTGGATTTAAGTTGCAACTTGCAAAAAACTACTTGCAATTCTAAAATACTGGTTTGACTTAAGCTGTAGCTTGCAAAAACTATCTTTCAATTCAAAAATGCTGGCTTAATTTAAGTTACTGCTTGAAACTTTCATTTCCAAACATATTGGTTTGATTTGTTACAGCTTGCAAAACCAACATTCAATTCAAAAATACTGGCTTGACTTAAGTTACAGCTTGAAAAAACCAACTTTCAATTCCAAAAAAACCGGTTTGGTTTAACTTACATCTTAATAAACCAACTTTCAATTCAAAAATACGGGCTTGATTTAACTTACATCTTACAAAACCAACATTCAATTCAAAAATACTAGCTTGATTTAACTTACACCATGCAAAAACCAACTTTCAGTTCAAAAATACTGGTTTGATTTAAGCTGCAGCTTGCAAAAACCAACCTTCGATTCAAAAATACTGGTTTGATGTAAGTTACAGCTTGCAAAAACCAACCTTCATTTCGAAAGTACTGGTTTAATTTAAGTTACAGCTTGCAAAAACCAACTTTCAACTCAAAAATACTGGCTTGCTTTAACCTACAGCTTGCAAAAATCAACTTTTCATTTCAAAAATTCTGGTTTGAATTAACTTACAGTTTTCAAAAACCAAGTTTCATTTCAAAAATTCTGGTTTGATTTAAGCTACAACCTGCAAAAACCAAGTTTCGTTTCAAAAATTCTGGATTGAATTAACTTACATTTTGCAATAACCTACTTTCAATTCAAAAATGCTGGTTTAATTTAACTTACAACTTGTAAACATCAACATTCGATCCAAAAATACTGGCTTGACTTATCTTACAGCTTGCAAAAACCAACTTTCAATTCATCAATACTGGCTTGATTTAACTTACAGCTTGTAAAAGCCAACTTTCAATTCAAAAATACTGATTTGATTTAAGTTACAACTTGAAAAAACCAAGTTTTATTTCAAAAATTCTGGCTTGAATTAACTTACAACTTTCAAAAACCAAGTTTTACTTCAAAAATACTGGCTTTATTTAACTTACAGCATGCAAAAACCTACTTTCAATTCAAAATACTGTGTTGATTTAACTTACTGCTTGCAATTCAAAAATACTGTCTTGATTTCACTTACAGCTTGCAAAACCTACAACGTTTTATTCTTAAATATTGGTTTGATTTAAGCTACAGCATGCAAAAACCAACTTTCAGTTCAAAAATACTGAATTGAAACTTGGTTTTTGCAAGCTGTAAGTTAAATCAAGGCAACATTTTTGAATAGAAAGTTGGCTTTTACAAGCTGTAAGTTAAATCAAGCCATTATTTTTGAATTGAAGGTTGGTTTTTACTAGTTGTAAGGTAAATCAATCCAGTATTTTTGAATTGAAAGTAGGTTTTTGCAAGCTGCATGTTAAATAAAGCCAGAATTTTTTTAAATGAAACTGTGTTTTTGCAAGCTGTAAGTTAGTTCAAGCCAGAATTTTTTACATGAAAATTGGCTCCTACAAGTTGTTATTTAAATCAAACCAGTATTTTTGAATTGAAAGTTGGTTTTTCAAAGCTGTAAGTTAAATCAAGCCAGTATTCTTGAATTGAAAGTTGGCTTTTGCAAGCTGTAAGTTAAGTCAAGCCAGTAGTTTTGGATCGAATGTTGATTATTACAAGTTGTAAGTTAAATTAAGCCAGTATTCTTGAATTGAAAATTGGTTTTTGCAAGCTGTAAGTTAAGTCAAGCCAGCATTTTTTGACCGAATGTAGATTTTTGCAAGTTGTAAGTTAAATGAAGCCAGTATTTTTGAATTGAAACTAGATTTTTGCAAGCTATAAGTTAAATCAAGGCGGTATTCTTGATTTGAAGATGGTTTCTACAAGCTGTAAGTTAAATCAAGTCAGTAGTTTTGAATTGAAGGTTGGTTTTCCAAGTTGTACGGTATGTCAAGCCAGCATTTTTCAATTGAAAGTAGGTTTTTGCAAGCTGTAAGTTAAATAAACCCAGAGATTTGAAATGAAACTTGGGTTTTCAAAGCTGTAAATTAATTCAAGCGAGAATTTTTGAAATGAAACTTGGTTTTTGGAAGTTGTAACTTGAATGAAACCAGTATTTTGGAATTGAAAGTTGGTTTTTACAAGCTGTAAGTTAAATTAAGCCAGTATTTTTGAATTGAAAGTAGGTTTTTGCAAGCTGTAAGTTAATTCAAGTCGGAATTGTTGAAATGAAACTTGGTTCTTCCAAGTTGTAATTTAAATCAAGGCAGGATTCTTGAATTGAAAGTGTGTTTTTGTAACCTATAAGTTAAGCGAAGCCAGTATTTTTGGATCGTATGTTGGTTTTTTCAAGACTGCATTTTGATTTGAAAGCAGGTTTTTGCAAGCTGTAAGTTAAATAAAGCCAGTAATTTTGAAATAAAACTTGGTTTGTGAAAGCTGTAAGTTAATTCAAGCCAGAACTTTTAAATAAAACTTGGTTTTTGGCAGTTGTAACTTGAATAAAACCAGTATTTTGGAATTGAAAGTTGACTTTTACAAGCTGTAAGTTAAATTAAGCGAGCACTTTCGAATTGAAAGTAGGTTTTTGCAAGGTGTAAGTTAATTGAAGCCAGAATTTTTGAAATGAAACTTGGTTTTAGGAAGCTGTAAGTTAATTCAAGCCAGAATTTTTGAAACAAAGCTTGGTTTTTGCGAGCTGTAAGTTAAATAAAGCCAGAGTTTTTGAAATGAAACTTGGGTTTTGAAAGCCGTAAATTAATTCAAGCCAGAATTTTTGAAATGAAACTTGGTTTTTGCAAGTTGTAACTTAGATCAAACCAGTATTTTGAATTGAAAGTTGGTTTTTGCAAGTTGTAAGATAAATCAAGACAGTATTTTGATTTGAAAGCAGGTTTTTGCAAGCTGTAAGTTAAATAAAGCCAGTAATTTTGAAATGAAACTTGGTTTGTGAAAGCTGTAAGTTAATTCAAGCCAGAACTTTTGAAATGAAACTTGGTTTTTGGCAGTTGCAACTTGAATCAAACCAGTATTTTGGAATTGAAAGTTGACTTTTACAAGCTGTAAGTTAAATTAAGCGATCACTTTCGAATTGAAAGTAGGTTTTTGCAAGCTGTAAGTTAAGTAAAGCCAGAATTTTTGAAGTGAAACTTGGTTTTAGGAAGCTGTAAGTTAATTCAAGCCAGAATTTTTGAAATGAAACTTGGGTTTTGATAGCTGTAAATTAATTCAAGCCAGAATTTTTGAAATGAAACTTGGTTTTTACAAGTTGTAACTTAGATCAAACCAGTATTTTGAATTGAAAGTTGGTTTTTGCAAGTTGTAAGATAAATCAAGACAGTATTTTGATTTGAAAGCAGGTTTTTGCAAGCTGTAAATTAAATAAAGCCAGTAATTTTGAAATGAAAGCTAATTCAAGCCAGAACTTTTGAAATGAAACATGGTTTTTGGAAGTTGTAACTTGATTCAAACCAGTATTTTGGAATTGAAAGTTGGTTTTTACAAGCTGTAAGTTAAATTAAGCCAGTATTTTTTAATTGAAAGTAGGATTTTGCAAGCTGTAAGTTAATTCAAGTCAGAATTGTTGAAGTGAAACTTGGTTCTTCCAAGTTGTAATTTAAATCAAGCCCGGATTCTTGAATTGAAAGTGGGTTTTTGTAACCTGTAGGTTAAGCGAAGCCAGTATTTTTGGATCGAATGTTGATTTTTGCAAGCTGTAAGATAAATCAAGACAGTGTTTTGATTTGAAAGCAGGTTTGTGAAAGCTGTAAGTTAATTCAAGCCAGAACTTTTGAAATGAAACTTGGTTTTTGGAAGTTGTAACTTTAATCAAACTAGTATTTTGGAATTGAAAGTTGGTTTTTACAAGCTTTAAGTTAAATCAAGCCAGTATTTTCGAATTGAAAGTAGGTTTTTGCAAGCTGTAAGTTAAGTAAAGCCAGAATTTTTGAAATGAAACTTGGTTTTTGGAAGCTGTAAGTTAATTCGAGCCAGAATTTTTGAAAAATGCTTGGTTTTGTTGTAACTTAAATCAAACCAGTATTTCTGAATTGAAAGTTGGTTTTGGATGCTGTGACTTAAATTAAATCAATATATGAGAATTGAACGTTGTTTTTGCAAGCTGCAGCTTAAATCAAATCAGTATTTTCGAATCGAAAGTTTGGTTTTGCAAGCTGTAATTTAAATCAAGGCAGTACTTTGGAATTGCAAGTTGTAAGTTAAATCAAGCCAGTATTTTTTAATTGAAAGTTGGTTTTTGCAAGTTGTAACTTAAGTTAAGGCAGTAATTTTGAATAGAAGGTAGGTTTTTGTAAGCTGTAAGTTAAATAAAGGCAGTATTTTTGAAATTAAACTTAGTTTTTGAAAGTTCTAACTTAAACCAAACTAGTAAGTTTGAATTGAAGGTTGGTTTTTGCAAGCTGTAACTTAAATCAAAAACGAATATTTGTGAAGTGAACGTTGTTTTTTGCAGGCTGTAGCTTAAATCAAATCAGTATTGTTTAATTACTTTACATTAATGATTTGGGGAAAACCGTTAAGTACTTTATCTTGAGTTTATTTCTACATTACTATACTATTTGAAATTGGACTGTCATTACAAATCTGTTTATGTATTTGATTCTGAAGAATTTGATTGAGATTAGTTTGGTTGGGATTGATTTGATTGAGATTGATTTGATTGATATTGATTTGATTGAGGTTGATTTGATTTAGGTTTATTTGAATGAGATTAATTCCAATGAGATTGATTTGATTGCGATTGATCGATTTGATTGAGGAATTGATTGATTGATTAAAGTACGAGGTCGGAGGAGTCTATGAGTGCCGACTAGAAGAGAAGGACCCGAGAACAATTTCAGGAGTCCTACAGTCATTTTATTAAATAGTATGAGGATCGATCTATTAGAATACTATTCAAAACTTTCCACCATAACAATTATAAAAATGCCCGACAAGCCACACCCACAAAGTGGCCGACAAGATGACCGATAAACCGCACCCATAAAATGACCGCCAAAACGGATCAATCAGAAACCAGGGGCGCGCCACTGTCCTCCAATCACAACCTGGAGCTCTAGAATAATTCTTTGCCATAAAATCTAGGGCAAGTTCGTTAATGAACAAAATCCAATCATTGCCAGGACATTTCTTAGGGTGTCGTAGTTAAAAAAGTGAAACGGACCAATCAGAAACCAGATGTGTGCCCCTGCCCTCTGACCACAGCCCCCAGCCTGACGGAGTACCAAAATTCTTTGCGGTAAAATCTAGGTCGAGTTCGTTAATGAGCAAAATCCAACCACTGGCGGGGTATTTTTTAGGGGTCATAATTTTGGGCGGGGTCTGTGGAACCCGACAAGAGGCGAAGACCCGAGAGCAAGTTCAGGAGGTCTATAGTTGCCTTATCAGAGAGTATGAGGGCCACCTTAGTAGATTACTATATCAAACTTCCCGCCAAAACAAAAAGGTCCGACAAGATGGCCGACACGCTACGCCTTCAAAATGGCCGATAAGCCACAGCAGAAAATCGCCGCCACTAATCAAAAACCATGGGAACGTCACTGCCCTCCAATCACAGCTTGATGCTGTACAAAGTTTCTTTACCGTAAAATCTAGGTCAAGTTCGTTAATGCGCAAAATCCAACCAGTGGCGGGGGTTAGAGGTCATAATTTAAAAAAGTGGGGGGGATTGAATCTGTAGCCCTTCTACTCTCGTTTACAACGTAAAATTAAAATTAAAAATTATATAAAACGTACTACATTGTGTTTTCACTGTTAAATAACACTTGCATTTATTAACGAAGTTATTTCTTAATTAGAATTAGAACTTGATTATTTTAATTGATATCAAGTTTCTATTTGTGTTATCAATTCCAAATTTAAGTTTTGCACAAGTTTACACTTACATCATAACTTGATTAAATTTTTTTAATCTGGTTATGCCATTTTCACCTTATAATGAGATAATTAAATTTTGTTTCGATACAGTTTTTTTTAGTTGGTTTGGATCATTTTTTCATTGGCAGTGATCTCAAGATCAAATCGGGAATATGTGGAAATGCATAATATCTGGGCGTGATACCTTATCTTATCATAAGCTGGGCTATAAGAATTAACTGTAACCTTATGTTATAGCTACAATAATAAAAATGTTCATGTGTGTCTTTTTAGTTTGATAGAGTTGAATTATTGTTTTTCTCAAACCACGTTTTACACTATTCAAACTGGGATAAGTGTACTTAAATGCTGACGAATAAAATGTATTCTATCTTCCGAAAGCTTAGATTTTGAAGTAGTTTTTATAGCATTTGTTACTGTCTAGCAATTTTTTTAAAGAAATGTGTGTGTGTATAAGCTGTTTCTTTTCTTTTAAAGAAAATGTTAACTTCGCAGTTCTAATCAATTTGATTAGTGATTGTGTAGATTCAGTCTTATCAGCTATCCATCCTTACTTGAAATTTAATGTAGAATACGCTAGGAATGTTATAGTTCCAGGAATGTATCAAAACATTCCAGAATTTCTAAGTTTTTGTGTAAATGTACAGTATTTTTGGGAAAAACCAAAATAATTTTTCTTTAAGTGGGTGTGTGAAATGGAATTTTTTTAATTGTGTATTTGACTCACATTTATGTTGTCCTATCACCCAAAGAATTTTTAACGCTAGGTCTAGGCCACCCTGTATTAGGTAATTGCACAAACAAAACAAACAGGAAAAATCGTTTTCATTTGAACAATATATTATATTTTCCCTCTAACATTATAAAAATAAACATACTGCCAATAATACTTTATAACTGGTACCTTATTAAAAAAAAAGGTGGACTTAATATTGAACTGAAATTTCTTCTAAATCTGTGGTACCATGTTGATGGTGAAAATGTTAGTATAGGTGTATGTTAGTGTGAGTATGTATGTGTGGGTGTATGCGTGTATATTTGTCTCTTTCCTTTCAAGTTTTGCACTCTTTTTAATCAAAATAAGTAATTTCATCCCTTGATGAGTTAATATCTTCATTGTTAGTATTTAGAGTGGGATTTAAGACGATTCAGCGCCGTCGTTTCAGCGCCGTCTATTCGACGCCGCAGTTTTCACGCCGGCCCATTTCAGCGTCAAGAAGTTTGCGCTAAATTAAATATTGGTGTATATGATTTAATTTGGAAAACAATATTCTTAAATATTGGTAAATATTTGTAATACTTGTGGTTTTGTAATTAATATTACATAAATTAATAGTTTTCTTGGAATATTTTAAAGAAATTGGCTTAATGTAACTGTGATTATAGATTAGACAAAAGAGTCTGTAAGAGGAGAATTACGTATTAGAAAGTTTTCAGAATTTATATTTTGTTACTACTTTAACAAAAGTTTTATAAATACAATTTTGTAAATGCCTCACAAATTTTACATCCATTGATTACATTATATTTATTAAGTTGTTCTTTAGAACTGAAAAAGATAACATAACAAGCATAACTTAATTAGACCATTAACTAAAATTCCCTTCTCAATTTTCCAGACTTAGGGCTGACATCGACAGAATACATCGATGGTGTGATTAAAAGCTTGTTTGTTAATTCAAATGCGTAAATTTAAAAAAAATACATTTTTATGTTTTTTTATCATTTTTTTTTTGCTTTTTATTCATTTATTTTTTTTGCTTTTGTTTATAACGATTTGTTTATTTATTTATAAGAATACAAGGAAAAACACTACAAAATTATAAGATGGTGATATCCAAATTATAACGTGCTCTAAAGTCATTAAATACAAATTAAAAATAAAAAAGTGAAATATACAACAATAATAATTATAATAATAATAAAATAACCAAATAATTAGTCATTTGATAATTGTGAGCAATTCCTCTTAAATATTCCACTTCGGTTCTGCTTCTATATTCGGTAACAATACGGAGTATACGTTCATCTGCATTCCGATATTTTTTTAATTTCATCTGCAGCTGATTACCGGCAGCAAATTGTTCGTAGTAGGTATCACGTCCCCTTTGGACTTTACTCTATGCATCTAAAAACTTCCATGTTGTTGGATGATTAAATCCTAATTCAGATTGTAGTCGGCGATGGGTGAGCAGCTTCACAGTTATTATTTCTGTTTATCTGTTTATTGTTCGATCATACAAATTCGACATTTCTGGTAGAAACAAAGGTCGAAGTTTGTCATTTCTACGTCTATTCATACGGCCTGCGCAATTATCTTCAAACCAATCTACCAAAGGGTGAAGTTCTTGAGGTACCTCATCATTGAATGCATCAAGATAATTATCTAGGTGCTCATTCTTACAAAAGCTAATGCAATCACCATTTTAGCTTGTAAACAAAAATCTGTCGTTATTGTAACGATTTAATAATCCCAACTGACCTATATGTTTCCGCATATTTTGGGATAGATGGAAGAAACGTCGTTTAATAGAACTATCTTGAAAACACTGAGTCAAAAGCTGCCTGTCCAAGCTCTCAATATATGGAAGTTGGATCTAAATTTTCTTCCCCTTTTTATTAATTCGAACATCCTTACATACGTATTGCGCTGCTTATTCGGTTACAGAGCATGAAATATTGGTATAGCTCATCCTAACTTTTCTACCATCACTGTAAATACTTGAGCAAACAATCTGTGGGTAATTGCAATGCGCCATCTGCATACCATGTGTCAGACATCCGCAAGAGTTGGGTCCAACTTGCCCGTCCAAAAAAGTTAAATTCTCGCCAACCCTTCACCGCTGTCTGTCACAAAGTAAGAAAATTTCTGTAGTATTTGGCTGTGGTAAATTTACTTTTAAGCTTTTTAATATAAGCAAACTAAACTGAAAATTAATTAAATAGGATTGAAAATTCTTAAAATGTATTAACAGTATTTTATAGAAACGGGCGACTTTGGAATTTTTTTAAGTTGGCATCTATATGTCTAGTAACGTCTATCTGACATAGTGTTTTAGACGTCTATCTGACATAGATTATTGATTTTGTTTCTACAATGTTGCCTATTTTATGTTATGAAGTTGTGAACTTATTAAAAAGGGGATGCATAGTTATCCTAAAAAATTATTAAAATTATTTCATTTCTTTTAATTTAATTGTAAGTTGGAAGGTCGTGTGTCGTTCCACATCACATATTTTGATGTTGGTATAACACGTCTTTTTGGATACAAACATGCCTGATTTGGATTGGTTAGGTTCACAAATGGCCTTCCAGGCGCTGATTTCATCAAATCAACCTCATAGAATTCTATCAAATCATTCAGTCTCGTTGAATTTGAAAAACAAGCCGGAGCCTTTTTGAAATCGAAGCCAATGAATATTGTGTCAACTGAATCGATAATCATCGATGATCTTTTAATTTCGAATACTTAAACTCCAACTTTTTTTCTTTTCATTTCTATTACTTTGAACTTGGATGCTTTTTTCTTGTTATATCCATCTAGTCCGTCGGATAGGAAATATGTGACTTCTTTCGACTGGCAGATTCAGTACTTCCGAAATCGGCATCATTTGGTAGGTACGAACGTCCAAAAACCACACACTTCAAATCTTTTATATGTGCCTTCATGAGAGGGTTATTAGCTAACTTTAACAGAGACAGTGACGTTTTTAATATATTTCCGTTTTGTCTTGCGCATGAATTTGAATATAAAATTGTGTTCGCAGCTTTTTGCATGATCCTTTAAATGCTTTACAAGACATGATGCTATGTTTTGGGAGCCGCGTCCACCAGCTGTTTCATCGTACAAAAACCAATATTATCAATAAATGCGTGCACACCTAATTTATGAACATAGTTCTGTTTGCTATATGCAATTGAAGTGCCCAGTTTAGAAAACGGTCAAGCCTTTTACAAATCAAATGTTGTAACGTATATTTTATCTGAGGCATTATGTTTGTCATTATTGACAAAATCTCTTGCATTTTTTCTTCTACTTTTTCTACGGCAATTTTCATTTGTAAATCATCACAAATTGGACAGGTATCTTTTGTAGGTGGATTAAAACCGAGGTTAAATTTTGTCATAAAAGTATTATCGTAAAATTTTTCTTTACAAGAGGCAATACCGTCTACATTGCATTTTTCTTTGTACGATTTAATTATTGCATTAGTGAGATCTGGATGCAAATATGTTTCTTTGGATTATCTTTCCTAGTGTAATGAATGCAGGAAATGAGTTAACACCTTCCAAATAAGTGTTGGCAGACTTTTTAGGGACTCTATAACCATACTATCATCAACTTTTTTCTTTGGACTTGTTCCTCGATTCCCGTCACATTAACTTTAATACGACACCCTTATAAAGTCCGCCAACACTTATGTGGATGGTGTCCGAGAAAAATATTTTGCATACTTCCACAAAAACACCTCTTACCCAAAGAAAATGTTGAAAACATGTACTTTTTCACAGCATTTGATTTAACCAACACTTTTCCATACGCGTTTCTGCTAATTTCCGAAAGCATTCAATACATAGACTTCTATCATTATCCTGAATAGTATTGTTACATACGTTTGCAATTACACAATTTGTTTGTAAATCGTGGTGTTGATGGCACTATTTTCTTAGAAGTGGACAAATAGGATTTACCGCTATTCCGTCTTTCTTTCGATTTTTCGGATTATTGGTAATCTATTCGTTCTCGGTTACGACAGCTGACTACTAGGTGAGTTGAGATCTACCGTTAGAGACCCGGCTATTCAGTACACACTTAATAGAACAAATTCAGAGGTGACTTAACCAAACATCTTGTCATCACTTTCACTTATTATCAAAAGACGTAGAATTTTTATCTGATTCATTTATTACATATTCGAAACCACAGACTTTGTTCACTATCACTATTATACTGCTACATCAATTACAGGCTGGACTTGATTCATTATGTTTCTAAAGATATTTTATATTTTTACGCATGTTAGTAAAATGAGGTCTCTTGCATCCTGAAGGACCATTTTATCTTAATTCATATTGATTCATCTTGATTCAACTTGATTCATCTTGATTCGTCTTGATTCGCCTTGATTTGTTTTGATTCGTCTTGATTCGTCTCGAGTCACCTTGATTGATCTTGATTCATCTAGATTGATCTTGATTCATCTTGATTCATTCATCTTGATTCATATTGATTCATCTTGATTCATCTTGATTCATCTTGATTCATTTGATTCATCTTGATTCATCTTGATTCATCTTGATTCATATTGATTCATCTTGATTAATCTTGATTCATCTTGATTCATCTTGATTCATATCAATTCACTTAATTCATATTAATTTATTTTAATTTACCTTAATTAATCTTGATGCATCCTGATTCATCCTGATTCATCTTGATTCATCTTGATTCACCTTGATTCGTCTTAATTCATTTCAATTCATCTTAATTCATCTTAATTGACCTTAATTCCTCTTGATACATCTTAGGTCACTTTTAATTATGACGTCATAATCAAGAGCTTACTTTTAATTATGACGGTATAATCAAAAGTTAATAAGTTCCGGCGCAGTCAAAGTGCACTTTTTTAATTATGGCGTCATACCCCCACCCTATAGGTTAGGCCACACCCCTGGTTTCTGATTGATCCCTGGGCTCCGCCCAGCCTCCTGATTGGTCCATCGCCCAGCCTCCGTATATATACTGTATCTATAAATAGCCAATTGTGTATAAATAGATATATATATATATATATATATATATATATATATATGTATATATATATATATATATATATATATATATATATATATATATATATCCAATTGTGTATAAATAATGTCGGTATAAATATCCATTGCGTATATATGCTGTATGCATAAATAGTCAGTTGTATATACATACTGCACGCCTAGATAACCAATTGCGGATACATACTGTATGCATATATAGCCAATTTGGTATACATACTGTATGTATAATTATCCAATTGCCTATAGATACTGTGTGTAACTAAATAAATATTCTTTCATTAAATATAGTTATTTTCAGAGGACAATCATCTTGGAAAACTAAGTTCGTTTGCGCACCTTTCATTCATTCATGTCATATCGGAGAACTTCCACGACCTAGACTCAAATAAAAATTTTAAATGGAAATTAAATTTTCAAGCATTGGAAATTCTATAAAAACAGTAAATTGTACAATTATCCAATACAAGTTTAACAAGTTTGTATAATTAGACACGTGAATAAATGTTTATTACCTATAAGTTTGAAAATTTCATTACCCTCGGTCAAACTTCTGAGAGCATTGAACATATTTCCTTGTCGACCCCTAAAAAATAGGATAGATACAAAATTTGACCGTAAAATATGTCAAAAATGTATTAGAGTAACAGTTATGAATCATCAAAATAGATACTTTCACTTTTCAATTACAGTTTAATTAGCTGTTACATATTAATTATTCCGTTAATTTAAAAACTACGAAAAAACTTATATGAAATAAATAACATGTTTTTTCTCTAATTATTTAATACTCTTCATTAAAAGGGAGACATGTATTAGAAATAATTTCACAAACAAATACATACATATACTCTTAGTTGTGGTCGCCAAAGGATTATAAGCAGGATAAACTGTGTAATTTTTATAGCATAATTTAATTATCAACCCTAGAGTCGTATTTCTCCACCCCCTTTATAAACAATTAAAAATTTCAAGAGTACCCAGTCATAATTTAGTAATAACGAAGGGTTACGAATAAAATCAGAGCATCATTTTGTGGCATTCTAAATCAAATAAACACAATTCACTTCTTGTTCTATGAATAATTAATTAATTAAGTCTGTAAAGAACGATAAAACAGAAATTATTATGTATGCATAATTGATGCTTGATGACCACATAATAAATATGCCGCAGTAGTCTGTTGTATATTCATTATGAAAGCAACGGCCCAGATTCGTTGAACTACTGTTACTATCGGGTATTAAAAAAAAAGGCTGGATGGGTTTGTATCAGAGCACTCGTAGAAAGTGTTCTGATTACTTTTGCGTATTTTCTAATCGGCATTTCAGTTGTATACTATATTTTAAAGAACTCAGATTTGTAGGTAAATGCTTGACTGTTAATAAAAGATAGACGATTGCTCAGAAAAAAAAAGACACGGACCAGTGTTAGAAACCAGTGGTTTGGTAAGCCCAGTAGCATCAATCTAATAGCCAAGACAGATTTTGTTGTAGTACACGCAACTCGAAAAGTTGTTTTGTCTCTCCATGCACACATGATTTATTTCCAATTGTATTCTAGACGGACGGAATATATGAACTTGTCTGAACGATGTGCTGTTGTTAAAGTTTATGTGCAAGTTTATACTAGCCAAGCTACAATAATGATGTGGCGTATTTAAAATAAACAAATCAAGCTGCTAAATTAAAACCTCTTAGTAGAAATTACTATAATTTAAAACCCACAATATGAGCCATAAATTATTTTTCGTTTAATACTTTATGTATAAAACGGCAATTAAAGATTATTAATGTAACTGACATAATCACTTTATACACATAGAGTTTGTTCTAAGTTCTCTTAACAGAATATTTGTTATCCTATGACTTTATGTGTCACCACAGACACAGTGTGTCCAAGATAGATACAACTTTTCAATTTCATAGATGTTTTATTTAATAACTTATAGATTTATACCGGGTGGTCCATCCAAAGCGATTCTTCTTAATAATTTCAGAAAGTATATAACATTTGCCAAATTGGAATTTATAAGGTATTTTTAAAGTTGTGGGGGGATGAAAGTAAATGTAGAGTGAACCCTTAAAATACGCCTCCCTTTAAACTATGGTGACTGTGTTACAGTTTTGGCACAAAAACGTTTCCTAAACAGTTCTTTGGAGTGGTTAGTCATGAATGGGACACACTGTATTTGGAAAATGTGTATGTAGATATTAATCTTTTTATCATTAGATAGTACATCTCAAGCACTATCTTTATAGCCGCAATGTGAAAGCGTGTTGTGTTTTAAGCGAATATGTGTGTGAGAGCGATTAAGTAAGGTGTTACGCTGGTTTCACACACAACGGTTTTGGACGTACGTTAAAAAGGCGTACGACCACATTCTTTTAGTGAACTGAAGAAATGCATGGAATTTTTTAGGCAGGGTGGCAACGGCACGGCACCGTAGACGTGCTGTTCAGCAGCCGTCGATTGCCACTATAATTGACGGCGACCGCGCCTTTCTTAGAAATTAGTGGCCTACGTGACTGAACGCAAGTTTTCATACACAACGAATTTTAGTCGTTTGTCAGTTCCCCGCCAAGAAGGTTGTGAAGATATTGATTGTGAGGCCCTAATTTCCCTCGTGGAAAACAGATCTGTATTGTGGGATAAAACTCTGGATAACCTTAAAGATCGTATTTAACACGAAATGTCTGGCGTGAAGTTTGTCAGGCACTAAAAGCAGATTTTGAAGAGTTGGAAGATACAGAAAAAAATGCATTTGGTAAGTAGTGTTCAATATCCAGGCGTTTAGGCAATACCGTAAGCATAAGTTTTAACAATATTTGGTACCAGAAGACGTAAAAAAAATATATTTTATATGCCCCAGAGTTCTGTGCTTTAAAGGGTTGATTTAGTACATACCTACATACTAATAGTAATAATACTACTAAATAACACATGAATCATTATATTATTATATTTTTGACATTTGCCATGGTACGCTTCCGACATTTGATGAAAAATATTTACAAAGTATGATCCTAATATTGTTTTCTGCGTGATCGCCTCTTATTCTATTCTCGCGGGGTAAATCTTCCAAAACATATTATTGTTGTTGTATCCTCATCCAAAAATCCGTCTCTGTCTCGTACAAAATTATGTAACACAGTGCAACCTTTGACAATGTCGACTGCAAAGTCTGGGTCTACATTAACAGGCCGGTGAAATACTCGCCATTTATTAGTGAGAATGCCAAAAGCACATTCGATTTAGCGTCGAACTCTACACAACCGGTAGTTAAATATTCTTTTCGCGAGTATCAGATGCGTTCCCCCAAAAGGTTTTAATAAATTTTTATTTAATCCAAACGCCTCATCCTCTACGAAGAAATATGGAACTTTTGGACTTTCCGTTCCTGGTAGACACCTTTCTTTCGGTAGTTGTTGGGTGTTGGTTTCTATGAATTGCCAAAGAGTGGATTTTTTTAATACAGAAGGGTCACACTCTTTACCATCGGTATCTGGACTCTACGACTGCCATTAGAACCCCAGAATGGTAATCTTTATAGTTGAAATACATGGACCTACTATGAGGTGGACAAGTAAGACGTATATACGTCCACTGCGCCTATGAAATGGGGAAAATTTGCCACTGCTTCAAAGTGAGAAGCGATAGATACCCGTAGCTCTGCTGTAGGTGTAGGTGTACACTCCAGTCGCATAACTGTCCAGATCGCTGTGAATACATCTCTTACTATCTTACTTGTAGAAAAAATTCCAATTTTGAAAACGTAATGTAGGTCGGTAAAAGTCCAAACAGTTGCCAGACATCTGAAACAAAACAATTATTACTAGCTCAATCGATATGTATTACGCTGATACTCAACTTTGTTATAGTAGTATAATTTGTTAATTTATTCATGTCTTTTATTTTCTTATTTAATTTTTATTTGTAGGTAAGGATGTCGTAAGAAGGTGGACAAATCTTAAGGACGCTTTCGCTAAGTCTAAAAGAAAACTCAAGGACTGCAGGACTGGAGCCGGGGAGAAAAGGCTTAAAAAATACATGTATAACGATCTGCTTCAGTATTTAAATAAAATCTATAAACATCATCGAGATACAGTTGACAGCTTACATGGTGATGCCAAACATGAGGGTTTAGCAGAACCAGAAGAAGATGACACAGTTCTCGAAATAGTTTACTGAGATACGGAGGGGGAGGGAGCTAGCAATACCACTAATTACGAGGCAATTAATAGAGCAGTTGCAACCCGTTACACGAGAGTGTAAATCTGATGCGATTGAATTAAGGATTATGAAAGCATTGGAATCCGAAAAACCTGATAATAAGATGGCGTTCTTCAACAGTTTGTTGCCTCACGTGACTAAGTTTGACGACAACGATTTTCTTCAATTCCAAACGTGTGTTCTGCAAGTGATATTACAGATAAATGAAAATAAGAAAGTGGTAGCTCAGCCTTCTCAGTTGTACCCTCAATTCACTTCTATATCCTCTCACTCTCAACAATTTTCCGCCCCGTCCAATTCTTTTTTTTCTCAACGTCCTCAATTTTCAGCACAGCCCACCTCTAACAACTTAACACCGTTAATAATTAGTCAGCCCCATTCATATTCTTCTTTTTTCTACCATTCACTACTCCGACATGCCGTTTTTCTAGGCAACAACAGAGTACTGGTAGCATGGATATCAATGTTAATCAACGTATGCACTCAACGGCGCAGTATGGACAAGAGTTCGGCTCATCTTCTGGAGTCACTTCCCCTGAGAGCGATTCAAGGGACACTCCACATTTTCAATACTCTTATACAGCTGAAAGTTTAGACTTTACTTCTCTGTAGAGAAAGTAAATCTAAACTGTCAACTGTACTACAACTATTGCTTGATATATTCTCTATTGTTTGATGAAACTAATAGAAATAAATTTACTAAAATTTATCGATATATTTCTTAACTTACCTTAATGTTACAGCTAACATTTCATCAGGTTGAATACAATTTCTCATTTGTATATTATGTCGTTGTAGAACATCTTTCAGTCTGATGTGTAATTCAAAAAGCTTATCAAATACACGTTCTGTTTCTCTTCTTTGATTAATAGGATGCGCCCAAAGAATCGTAATGTGTGAAAAACAAGATGCTACGACAAATTATCGTACGTCTTTTTAACGCACGTCCAAAACCGTTGTGTGAAACCAGCGTTAGGGATGTCGTGATGGCACAATATCTCCAGTTTAGTTCATATTTCTAAAATCCCCTCTCTTCAAATTATTAGAGATGGATCTTTTTCGGTAGACAATCCGGTCTACCTT
Source organism: Vesta saturnalis (assembly GCA_036346205.1). Lineage (NCBI taxonomy): Eukaryota > Metazoa > Arthropoda > Insecta > Coleoptera > Lampyridae > Vesta > Vesta saturnalis. The sequence continues at coordinate 256,818 of JARFJB010000016.1, read as the reverse complement.
TTATTAGTAAATTGAGACTTTCGTTATTTTATAAAAAAAAAACTGTAATAAATCGGTTATTTGTAGAACCACCTGTCTCCGTATTTAAATATTTGAAAATATATCAGAGACATAAAATGACTACAAGAAAGTAACGATTGCACAAAATGGAAGTACTTAGGTTAATTAATTGCAGGAATATTCGGTGTGGCGTGTAAGAGACTTTATTATTATTATTATTATTTTTTATTTTTATATATATATATATATATATATATATATATATATATATATATATATATATATATAGACATCGACTACTAAGGGCATTACCCTGTGATTAAGGTATTTTTATATTTCATTTGATTAATTTATTTTATTAAATTCTATCATATAATCCAATTTGTTTTAGGTATTGTATCACAAGTTTCAGTTTACTGAATTCATTTGAGGTGAGTAATTGGCGTACGTCGTTTTCTGTTTTTTGTTTGTTTTATACCATTATATTTTGTACAATTTTTCAAGATACGTATTACGGTTAACTCTTCATTGCAATCCGTGCATTTAGGTATTTCGCTACCGGTTAATCAGTATGACGACGTTAAATTGGTGTGACCGATGCGTAGTCTTGTAATGACTGTTGTTTCTCATCTTGTCAATTCGATTGGTAATTTCCATACATTTATGTTTGTTTTACATATGGATAGTTTGCTTTGAACGTTATACCAGTTTTCTTGCCATTTTTTTAGTATTTGGTTTTTAACAAACAGTTTAGCATCACTGGGGGTTATCGGTTCGTTTGAGACTTCACTTAAAGTGGAAGCTTCTTTAGCGGCTTTGTCTGGGTGTAGATTCCCTTCTATTCCTGAATGGCCTGAAACCCACAGTAATATAAAATTATTGTTTCTTGTATTAGATATTTGTGTTATTTTTTGTTTTATATTTTGTATTATCGGACTTTGAGAGTTATGTTTCTTTATTTCTAGCAGTACTGACATTGAATCAGTACATATAATGCAATGTTGGTTCCTCACGGTTGTACAGTGTGCTATTGCCTTACTTATTGCAAGAAGTTTTGATGTGTATACACTATTTAGTTGTGTTAATTTCCATTTGAAAGTTCTGTCACCTACGCAGTACGCATATCCTGTTCCTGTTGAAGTTTTGGAGCCGTCTGTAAAAACTAATATGGGCTTTAGGTATTCTTGTATTATTTGATTATATTGATTTTTGATTATTTGCGGATTTACGTCATGCTTACTACAGGTAGATAGGTCTAGCCGTATTATAACGTCGGGGGAGTGCCATGGTGGTATGCTACTAAGTTCAACGTGTACCACTTGTAAATTGTAAATTGTATCTTCTATACTCCTCTGCTCGAACGCATAATGGTCGGGTTACGGTCGGTTTTTCGGCATATTTTTGGATACGTTCTATATCATTAAAAATGTTGGAACTTATGTGTCGCATATTTGATTTTACACTTATCTCGTATCTTAGGGCAAGGTTTTGTCTGCGGTATGCTAAAGGCATTAAGCCCAATTCACAGCATAAGATTGCAAAAGGGCTAGTTCTAAAGACCCCCGTTATATGTCTGATGGCACTGCAATGAATGGAGTCCAATATCTTTAACCGCGATGGTCTTGCTGCTCCATAGATAGCACAACCATAATCTATTCGAGATTGAACTAAAACTTTGTATAAATTTGCGAGTGTCTCACGATTTGAACCCCAGTTAATGTTTGACATACATTTTATAATGTTTAATGCTTTTTTAGCTCTTGTAGCAGTTTCCTGTATTTGAGTCCTAAATGATAAAGAACTATCAAAATAGAACCCTAAGAATTTTACAAAGCTTTCACAGTTAATGCGTTTGCTTCTTAAGAACAGTTTTGGTCCCCTATATGGGGTGCGTAACCTACAGAAATGTACACATATGGTTTTTTCATGTGAAAACTGGTATCCAACGGACTCTGCGTTATCGTTTATTTTATTAATTGCATGTTGGAGTTGTTGTTCAATCGATTCAATTGTTTTACCAGACAGGAAGATGGTTAGGTCATCGACGTACAAGCATTTATGGATTGTGTCGTTGAAGTTTCGCGCAATGTTGTTTATTGCTATTGTGAATAGTGTACTACTTATTGTAGAGCCTTGCGGAACCCGATTTTGGAGAATATGATTTTGCGACAAGGAATTACCTACCCTTACTATGAAAGATCTGTTTTTTAAAAAGGATTCAATAAATTTAGGCAATTGTCCCCTTAGTCCCCAGTCGTGCAATTGTTTCAAAATCCCATATTTCCAAGTTGTATCGTATGCTCTACGTAAATCAAAAAAGGCTCCGATTACGTGCTCTCTATCAAAAAATGCATTTTGTATTGCATTTTCTAAATAAGCTATCTGATCAATAGTGGAGTGTCGTCTTCTAGAGCCTGCCTGATAATTTACTAGTAAACCCTTTGTCTCTAGTAGCCATACTAATCTGTTGTTCACCATCTTTTCTATTAATTTTCCAACACAAGATGTAAGGGATATAGGGCGGTAGCTGTTCGTGTCCTTCCAGGTACTGGGAAATGCGCTCTTCTCCCAGATATTATTAAACAATTCGAGTATGTTTATTTTCCCTGATAGGGGCAGATTTTTTATAAATTCGTAATGGATGTTGTCTTTCCCAGGAGCAGATCTCCTTGAGGTTGTGACGACATTATCTAATTCCTGTAGGGTAAACAGGTTGTTATATTCAAAGAGTGTGTTACTTGAAAAATTGAGTGGGATTTCAAGTAACTGTTTTTGTTGTAGGAACGATTCGTGATAGTTATTGTCGGATAATTTTTAGCGAAACAGTCGGCTATTTCAGCTTAATCTGCCATCTATTTCTAGTTTAGGAGATTAATGTTTATTTGTTCCCCGTATTGTTTTTATTTTACTCCATACCTCACGGATTGAACTATTTACAGTGACACCTTTAATATACTCTTCCCAGGACCATTGTTTTCTCTGTCTGATTATATATTGACAGCTTGCTCGAGCTTTCTTAAATAGCACTAGGTGTTATTGAGTTGGATTTTTTTTAAATTGTTCAATAAACGTTTTTTGATTCGAATTCTTTCTTCGACGTCTTTGTACCACCAGGGAGCTGATCGTACGCTTATTATACCTTTTGTCTGTGGCACGCTGTTTTGGGCTGTTCTTAGGATGCTTTCGGTAATGGTTTGAACGTCTGTGTTTATGTTTCTTGTCAGTTCTGGTGTAGTATACAGTGTTTTATAACTTAAAAAGCGAAACCATCTTATATATACATCGAGCGACGAGATAGGTAGTTCTATCTATATGTTCGTTAACTACCTAACGTATGGTTTCTTTGGTATCCTAATACTACGCTCACATTTGTACTTCATTATTTACAACGAAGGTAGATGCGCATTACATTTTGGCATTGCTGTTTTTAAACCAAGGTTTCACTTGATTGGTGACAGTCGCTGCTGGTATTATATTTACATAAGTAAAATATAATTAAGGAATGTTGTATTGTACTTGTACATAACTATTTGACATTTAAATGGGTGCATGTCATATTAATTATTAAATAGTTCATTCGAACAATGATTTGTTTTACTAGTGTTTGTGTACACTATGTACCGGGTGGCCAACTAAGAACGGCCGTCGGCCATATCTCAGGAATGGATTATTGCACAGGTTTGGGAAAAAATTTTTATAACAAAAGTGGCCTCGAGAAACGCCTGGAAATTATTTTCAGAATTGTAGGTCCACCGCTAGAGGGCGTATTTGACAGTTAAAATTTTAAAAAGCAAAATTTTTCAAAATTTACTTAATTAAGGGGAATATTAAATGTAATCAGATTCCTCGACAAATTCTGCATATTTTTTATTTGACAAGTTTTAGTCTATCTCTTCAAATAAGGGGTGGAGAAAGTGGGAACCTTGTTACGAAAAAACGCCTTTAATTCAGCTTCTGCTTGACCGATTTTAATAAACTTGATGTTGTTTGAAAGAGCTTTTGTTAAACAATAGAAAATTTGTAAATTTGAAGCAATCTGATTAATAACATAAATACTAGAGGGCGCTGTTTAATATTTTTTTAATATTGTGTTTTCTCTTTACAATTTTAAATGGAAGCATAAAAATTTAAGTAGGTCTTTAAAAAGTAGACTAAATTAGTAATAAAACAGTGAAAACTGCAAGTCGATATCTTTTTCCTATCCTGAGATATCGTAAGAAACAGGTAAATGGCGGGAATTGTTCTTCCAACGTCTAGTAGGCTAGTTCGCGTTAACGGAAATTATTAAATTTAGCCTGGATGAAAAGATCTTACATTGGTCTGCAGTAATTTAAACTGTTATCATACTAATGTTATGGTTGCCGCTAGATTACCTAAATGTAATGCTGTCTCTACTAACAATGAGAACAAATTATAAAATAATAATGTGATAAATCTAACAATTAAAACCTTAAATAAATAACTACGTAATTAGTCTCGCTCTAGATGTTCGAAATGTCGTCCATCATTTTCAATGCATGAAATCAATCGCTGACGGGTGGAGAGAACAGCAGTTTCAATTTCTGCCCTTGAAATACTTCGTATTGTCTGTCGTATTCTTTCAATCATGTCAGCTCTTGTTGTGGGTCTATCGGCATAAACGAGATCTTTTATTCGCCCCCACAAATAAAAATCTAAACAAGTTAGGTCTGGAGACCTTGGTGGCCAAATAAATAAACTTCCACGTCCTATCCACCTTTCAGGGTATGATTGATCTAAGAAATTCCGAACATCTCCAGAATAATGTGCCGGGCACCCATCATGTTGCAAGAACATGTCACGACGAATGGCCAAGGGTACGTCTTCTAAAAGAAGTGGCAATTAGTTGCTTAAAAAATCTAAATATATTTCTCCATTAACAGTCTCATTAAAAAAAAGGCCCAACTATTTCTCCACGTAGAATACCACACCAGACATTTGCAGACCAACGGCCCTGATGTTGGACCTCCTGGATCCAGTGGGGATTCGTTTCAGACCAGTAGTAGTCGATTTACACTACCATCACTATGAAAAGTATCCTCATTTGTCCACATAATTCGTGAAAGTATTTCAGGCTCGTCGTGTATCATATTTGAGAGCCAGTTGCAAAAATCCAACCTGGTATCGAAATCTTGAGCATTCAAACTATGGTGTAGGACCATGTGATATGGGTGCAATCTAAAATAGTATATATTATAAAGTAATCAGATCAATAAGACATATTGAAGTCCTTCGTTGTTAGTAAACGAAAAAGGACTTGAAATGCATTAACTCTCGTAATGTTATTACGAATTTTGTTCGCCCGACCCCTCATTATTTTTTATTATTGGTACCTTTTTACTTTACTTTGCCTCACTTAATTATCATGTTGTTAGTTAAAATCTATGCACATAGCATAAGATAATTTCATTAAATAATTTGTTGTTTTATTGAAACTGGACATAAACATAACGACAAACGAAAAAAATTAAAACATTTTCATTATTATAATACCGAATAAAACATGCATTAATAAGTAGTCACCTGTGTTCTCTTAAAATATTTTGGACGGTGGTTCGACATATACCGAAGTCTCTAGCTATAGCTCTGGTGCTTGAATGAGGGTTAACATTTACATAAGCTAAAACATCAATAACATTTTCCTCTGTTCTACCTCTGTGTTCTCTTCGGTACACAGGAAGATTCACATTTCCAGTAGTACGCACACGGTGTGCGAGTCGGAGATAAACTCTTCTGCTGTGATGCCGTCTGTTTGGGTACTGCAGTGCATACACTCTAGCAGCAACGGTTGCATTTCTCATACATTCAAAATAAACTGCCAACATATCAAATGCTTCTTCATTTGTAAGAATCATTTTGGTACGAAAAGATAAAGAAAGTCTATTAAATGCAACACGGTGAATAATTATTGACACATGCGTGAAAATCATAGCTTGCTTGTTTTCAACAGAGAATTTATTTTATACCTTACATGGCCTCCTTTACTAATTTTGTTGTCATCAGTGAATCGTAATTAATATTTTAAACTGTATTTGTTGTTGCTGGGAAAACATCGGTTTTTATTGATATTTTATGCTTTTGACTTACTAACACATCGCTTGAAAACAAATATAATATTCTTATATAATTAAAAAATTGATTAAAAGATTTATCACATTATTATTTTATAATTTATTCTCATTGTTAGTAGAGATAGCATTACATTAAGGTAATCTAGCGGCAACCATAACATTAGTATGATAACAGTTTAAATTACTGCAGACCAATGTAAGATCTTTTCATCCAGGCTAAATTTAATAATTTCCGTTAACGCGAACTAGCCTACTAGACGTTGGAAGAATAATTCCCGCCATTTACCTGTTTCTTACGATATCTCAGGATAGGAACAAGATATCGACTTGCAGTTTTCACTGTTTTATTACTAATTTAGTCTACTTTTTAAAGACCTACTTAAATTTTTGTGCTTCCATTTAAAATTGTAAAGAGAAAACACAATATTACAAAAATATTAAACAGCGCCCTCTAGCATTTATGTTATTAATCAGATTGCTTCAAATTTACAAATTTTCTATTGTTTAACAAAAGCTCTTTCAAACAACATCAAGTTTATTAAAATCGGTCAAGCAGAACCTGAATTAAAGTCGTTTTTTCGTAACAAGGTTCCTACTCTCCCCCACCCTTATTTGAAGAGATAGACTAAAACTTGTCAAATAAAAATATGCAGAATTTGTCGAGGAATCTGATTATAATATTTAATATGCCCCTTAATTGAGTAAATTTTGAAAAATTTTCCTTTTTAAAATTTTAACTGTCAAATACGCCCTCTGGCGGTGGACTTACAATTCTGAATATAATTTCCAGGCGTTTCTCGAGGCCACTTTTGTTATAAAAATTTTTTTCCCGAACCTGTGATATAATCCATTCCTGAGATATGGCCGACGGCCGTTCTTAGTTGGCCACCTGGTACTTATATATAGTTAAGGCAAGTGTAGTGTAGTTTTAACAGTGAGACAATATCTAAATTAACTTGAACGTAAAGATAATAAGAATAAAATGATGTGGTAGACCAAATCTGGACCAAGCTAAAGAACAATATTACTCACGGTACCAAAACGGTTATAAAGAGGGAAATAGTGAACATATCAATAAATCCCGTTCACAGCAGAAGCAAAGCTATTTTCAGAGAAAAGAAAAACGCACATCTGAAATATCGAATAAACCTAATCGACAGCCCCAAATATAGGAGTGTAAAAATTGAAACAAAATCAGAAGGATAAAGAAGAACTGTTGAGAACAGCGTATGAATAATCTCGAAGGCAGAGAAACGTATAGAAGATAATGTAAAACAGAGAAAGAGATAGTAAAAGGAAGTTTCCAGACTAGTAAGGACAGGAGCGAACTGAGAGGAATATATCATGAAATCTAAAGAGACAAATACCTGATAACATTGAACAAATTTAAATTACCGCAGAATATGTACGACACATTCGTAGACTGCACACGCACGCACGCACGTACGCATGGGCACGCATACACGCACCTACACAGACAATCCCGCACGCGTATATGCACCTCCCCCCCCCCCATATACACCACACACACACGCACGCGTGAGCACACGCACACACACATACTATCGTAACCTTCAACAGGTTACCAGTTATCAGTCATACACTGCATCCTTATCGTCGTTGACACTGCACTATTCCGTTTGTTTTCAATTTCACGAGATCGTAAAAATGGCAGCTCCGAATTTGACAAGTTCTCCCCATCCTTTACGTTCAAAAACTACATTACCGTATTGACGGCAGTTCCCACATACCATTCGTACGACCAGTGCAAGTGTACTGTATCCGATTTCTACATATGTGCTGTGTATTGTTTGTTAGTTTATAATAAACATAATCAATTAGATATTCATTTGCCGATCTAGTTTTACTCTTCATCTGCCGAAGATGAAGAGGAAAAACTTCCATTATACGGTCTCGAGGAGATAAACACCATGTACAATTATTGTACAATGACTGCACTAAACACCTTCAGGGGGCGTTTATACAAATAATCCAGGTGGTGCTGTTATTCGTTTATGGTCTTACTGACAACATCCAACCTAGATATAAATTTAATTTTATAATTTAATGAAATCTATCCATTATATTTTGATTCGACAAATTGACTACACCTCTTTGAAACGCTTTCCATATTTAATGTGCTGTAAATTTGTCATCAAGTAGATTTATTAATATGGATTCTTTGACTTACCTTGAACTGAAGAAGCACACAATTTCGAGCACAACTACTGAGTGAAAAATAATGCCAAATCTTTATACTGTTTCCTCACCCCTCTTTCTAACTCCTAGAAAGCACACCTGAGCTAAGAATCAAACCAGATGTGACTTCATTGACCTAGGCATTATGTTTGATTTATCTATTGCGCGAATTTAATTCTAATTTATCCGACAGGTTATAACTTGTAAACTTGACATACACCTGCACATCGATGAATAATACAATTCCGGGAATTAGTTCTATTTTGAGATTGTACGTTTGTTTATTGGAAATTGCTGCTTCATACATTTCCAGGAATCTTTAAATAATGTCTTTTCTAGGAATTGGTTTAATTGTTAGATAATCTTAAAAAGACGAATTAGTCATGCATTTATTTAGATAATCTCGTTTTCAAGATTAATTTTTAGGTAATTTTTCCTATCTAAGTCCTTCAAGACATCACTGAGGTATACACAAAACAGATAACACGTTGTACATGGTATGCACAGAACAGTTAACAGCTTGTACTGGATGTTCAAAGAACATGAAACAGATTGTACAGGTTGTACAGGGACCAGATAACAGATGGTACAGCTTATAGGCAACGATCATTCTATTCTTATTTTTTCTTTAGCGGAGACGCGCTTATCTTAGATATCCCTCATTTTCAGATAACTTTTACCAGTATCAACCTTTACTCATGCATAAACAACAGTGAGTAGGACGTTTCCCCTTTTTAACTAGCGTCTTTTGCCTATTTGCTGTTTGCTTATCTATGACGTGATATACACGAATCTATTTTTGTTCGACATTTCTTTAGACAATCCCGATTCCAAGAACTGGATTTGTTTCTTGGCTAAGACCTTGAAGAGATTTATAGGTCATGAAAGTCATACTTATCCGAGATAAGAACCTCCTTTAGCTAAAAAGCACACCATCACCTTAGACAAGATATGTAACAGCAAGCTGTACAGACATTTGCCTTACATTTCTTTAGATAATACAGATGGCAAGAACTGCTTCTACTTTTAGGTGGTAGGTTTCTTTGTTAGCTAAGACCTTGAAGAGCTTGATGAGTCATGCAAATCACGTTTATCGGAGATAAAAATCCCCTTTAGTAGTTAACCAAACCCTCATCCTGTATATGAACTGTTTTAGTAGAGACATATTTAGCCAAGGTAATAATCCCCTTTGCCTGGGAAACAAGCCCTTAACCTATATATGAACAAACCATTTAGCGGAGACGCACTTAGCCGAGTTCTGAACTAGCCATTCAGCCAAGTTCAGAACTTGACAACGTCTTAGTTAAATAACAAAACATTTCGCTAGGAAAGAAACCAAGATTTGAACCAACTTTTTAGTGAAGTCGCACTGGGATAAGAATCTCCTCTACTTTAGTGCAGACCATCACCTAAGCCAAGATATGGACCAACCCTTTTTAGTAGAGTCACACTAAGCGATGGGCCCCCGATATACCCTTGCCTGTATATGGAGTCACATCGAGATAAGAACCTTCTTTAGCTGAGAAACGAATCCCCACCTTACAAAAGTAAACCCTTTTAGTAGTTAAATCTATCCGTGATAACAATCACTTTAGCTGAGAAATACACCCTCCATTTTAGCCGTCATCTGAACCCCAACCTTAGCTAGGAAACAAACCCTTTAGCGGAAATAAACGTAGTCGAGATAATCTCCTTTATAAGAAACCAACCTTAGGCAAGATATGAATGATGGGTGCGGTCTTAACTTTGAAGAGGTCAATGAACTTCATGATCTGGCAACACCACATGAACTAAAAGTTCAACCATTATTATTAATCATTGGCGAAAACCCGTGTTTGTCAAGAGGGAAACTGTGATCTTGGTCTATATTCTAAGCCGTCCTACTCTCCAAATTAACTATAATATTAGGAGCATTTTCAACCGCTGTATTGATCCCTGAAACTAATCTCCACTGCAGCTAGTTATCTGGTGAACCCGTTTGGTAGCTGTAGAGATTCAGTATTGTTCCAAAGACCACTGCAGTTAGTTATCTGGTGGGCACGTTTGGTAGCTATGAAGGTTCAGTATTGTCCCAAAGACGAGCAGGGCTATATTGTTTCTTTTGGTGGTGCTCGACGAATTTCGTTTTTGCCCCTGGAGAAAGGGACAAACATCGCACTTGGCCTCAGGAGCTGAAATTACCGTATTACCGAATGACAGTGGACTGCAGGTATCACGTGCAATCGCGTATTAGCATTACAATGCTGTTCCAGAGGTTAAAGCCGAATCTAATTCACCGATTTTAGAGAAGAAATCTTTAATGCAGTTTTACAAAGAACACATTATTTTAACAGAAATGTAATTAGCAATAAGAAAAATACCATTAATTAAAAATGTTGATTAGCGAATTAGATTAAATTAGTAAAATTAGAAATTATATTGAGATAACGTAAACGATTAGCACAATAATACTACAGAAATAGACATGTAAACAAAATGCGTTTAATTATATGTAAATTGTTTTACATCAATTTCCTTTTCCAAAGGTCCCATTAACTTTAGCGAAATACGAAATAGAGGCTATATTAAGTATAACAGAGATGAATTGCATTGGTGTAGGTGTGAATATAGGGAATTGTGTATAATTTAGTGTTCTCCAGATTAGCGGCTACGGATTGGTGTAATACCGAACGTTATTCTGCGAGAAATTAACATATGCAAATCGCATCTAAAGCTCCAGATTAACTGTCAGAGGTTTGTCAAGTTCACGAGTAGTTAAGCATTGCTTTTAATACCCTTAACGATATTAATCGAAAGTATCACGAAAAACGTATATCTCCTGTAGGTTTAATCCTAAAATGTATCTGTCTATAAAAATCTCCTAAGTCAGTTTAAAAAGCGATCTATATCTTTATCTACGTCATGTAAAGTTAGATTTAGATAACAGTGAAACAATTGGTAACACACTTCTGCGATAAATCAAATCATCAATTCCCAATACAAAATAATTTCATTGTTTTAATTTTATCCAAATCGGTCATTTCAGTTTCTCTGTGCAAGTTCATTATTCACCTTTATAACAGTGTGTTGCAAGGAGGTTATTAATAGATTCAAACTTTTTTAGAGCAATGTTTTGTGATTTGCTTAATGGCTATATAAAACGTCGAAGACCTGAACTTATATGTTCATTAATTTAAAAATAACAATGGGTGTGAGATAATAAAAGCAGTAGGAGATTTAACAGTGTTACACAGATTTATACTTTCACTAAATACATTTAAGCAATGGATGGTATTAAATATCACTAAAATACATTCCAATACATAGCTGTTTTATGATCTATTAAGATAATGATTTATAACTGTTTTAAAGCCTCAATTGCTCATCATATATTGGCATTTATGGCCGTATTTCTTGAGCAATAATTTTAAACAGCCTTTTTCAATACTCTTTTTGTTTTCGGTTACATATTGATAATTCAATAAATTCGTTAATATTGTATCTTACTCTATATCTGTAATCAAATCGTTCTTGAAAAAATTCAATTTCGTCAGTTGGTAATAAATGTAGAAAATATGTTTTTAGAACTTGCAAGTCATTTTATTGATGAATGAATCTGACAACGTATTGTGACTTTTACCTAATTGGATTTGAGCACAAGTGAAGGAAAGTCTGCAAAATGAATTAATAGAACTCGCGAAGCGAAACGCGCTTATTCTGTTGGGGATTACAGGACAAAACTTCAAAATCGCCACAGAATATCATTAATTATACCAGAAGATGTGATTACAGAAAAAAAGTTTTTCGAATTTTTTTCTGGTCAGAATTAATCATTTCTATGTTTGTAGACAAACTTCATTTTGAGTAAGGCCATTAGATATATTCAATTTAGTAATTTATTCAGTTTATTTAACACGTTTCAATAGAAAGTATTAAAGGGAAGTGGCTTTAATTATACCTTTACTCTTCCATTAATATGTTTATGGGAATTATGCAATTATTTCTTCTGGAATATGTTGATTATGTGCTTATCTACAGCATTGTTAATTTCCGCTCTCTTTTTAGCCATCTTCATTAAGAAAGCTATAAATGATAACTGGGGAATAACTATAAAATATCTTTGAAAACAAGAAATGGTGAAGTGGTTTGAATTGTAATTGTACGTTTTATAGAGCCGTATCGCATAACGTCACAAACGAAACAGCTGGTCGCTTGGAGGGCATACATAACCGCACTGCAAACGTTTTTAGTATTAAGTTGTTTGAAAAACGTATTATGTGATCTTTTAGAGAATACTCATGTAACATCTAGGAATACAACTGGTAGAGGTGATGATGATTGCATATTATGGATGCTTTTTTAAAAACTGTAGTCTCTTAGATGCAACGTCCCCTTTCTCACACAGCACTCGCCGATTGCAACCTTTTTTGAATCCAATATTATTCTATATTTTGCTTACAGTTGGCAGAGATGCTAACGTTTTCCTGGGTGTTTCTAATGTAACCAACTACTTCCTTTTGGGTATATTTCTTATAAATGGTATATTCTATATTATGCTTGAGACCTTCAGGTGTATCGTTTGTTTTCAATTTCGTACGACGTTTCTGGATAATTTCAGGTAACAAAAGGTCCTTTTTCTTACTCCCGATGATCTTCTTTAATGTGCTTCACTGACCTCTAAAGCTGCAGCTGTTCTTCCTGACACTGTCTCAACGTTAGGCCAAAGTTATCTCTTTCTTGACAGTAATATTCGCACACTTTAAATTAAACACAAACGTACTGCCGCAACTAAATATGGATTCGTTTAGAATTTACTTTAAATAGGTATTCTTCTACTAATTATCTTTCAATAACATTAAAATCGCGTTATTAAAGATCATACCTAATTATATACTAATTTGATAACAGGGCATATTTTAAAACTGTGACCGTGATAAAATGTGTGATAAAAGTGACTACCTTAATACTTTGCTTCCATAGGTAAAGAATTGATTAAACCTAGAGGATTTTACAAAGATCACCTATTACGGTATAGTGAATTACTTAGTGTATCCAAAGAATTATTAATACTGAAAGTAGTTTAAGCATATAAAATTTTAGATCTAATTTATTCAAATGAAAATGGGTTAAAATCGTATGTATGAAACAAATATCAAATTCAGATAACGTTCTAACACTATCTCAGGTACGTACACAAAAGATTTAGTAGTAGAAGACGGACATCTTTGGCCGCCATCTTGGATTTTGACGTCACAAGACCGCTCACGTGGGAGACCATATTTTTTATGGTTTCTTTTCAGAGACCTTTTTCAACCCCTAATTATTTTTGTTTTTACTCGCTCACGTGTAGGACGTGTTTTTTCACCCCTATTTTTATGACCGCCCACGTGTGAGCTGGTATTTTCACCCCTATGGTTTCTTTTCGAGGGTCAGCCCTTGATCGAATTTTTAACCCTAATTAGAGTCTTTTTGACAGCAATTTTTGTACTTGCTCACGTGAGGGGCATATGCAGGGGCTGGTCTTGGACTTGGGGTTGGCCTTGGACCTGGAGTGGTCTCAGGGTTATTTTTGATGGTCAGCTTGAACCCTAATTAAGGTCCTTTTGGTTGTATTAAGAGCAGTACCCCTGGAGGTTAGGCAAACGCACACGCATACAATGTTGGAAATTGCATAATAATCCTAATAAGATATTATTATTAAAATTATCGATTCTATTGCTTTAAAATGGTCATATGCTATTGGGTACGTTAGGATGATCTTTTACCTATACGAGAAATTTATTTATACGCTGTACTTCTAATAAGGAGGTTCTTGTAAGACACGTGTAGGGCTTCGCAACTTGTTCTTGGGCCTTCGCCCCCTGGCTGGAGATGGTATGGGAACCCTAACCTTATAAGACAAGTGTAGAGCTTAACCCTTCTCGTGGCCCCATTGGTGCAATTTTATGTAGGTTCTAACTTAATCTTACAGCTGTAGGCCTTCGCCCGCCATACAAAATTGCATTCTAATAAGGAGGCCCTGGCCTTGTAAGACAGGACTTGTATCAGGGT